>CM075215.1:5474098-5570403 GCA_037577465.1 Liposcelis bostrychophila
ACATTTAAAAAAGCAAAAAGTATATAGTAAGTTAGATAGTAAGTTTACACTTAATTAAGGCCTTAAAAAGTTTTAATTTACTTTTTTTCATTCATTTAATTTTTTTTTTTTTTTTATTTTCAGTTTTTGATTGTTGAGCGATAGTTTTAAATTCATCGCAACACACGATTACCTGGCGGACGAAGCGTTTTGAAAATCTGAACATCTGTCCATCTGAAGAAGAATTGTTTGAGGTCTGCGAATGAGTTGGCAGTTCTTCAGATTATGCAGGTATAAGAGATACATGTCTTCGTTCTTTTTGTTTCCGACAAATTGTGCAACCGGAAACCCTTTATTTTCTGCTGTCACAGCAAATATATTTTAAACTTCCCTGCTGTCAACGTTCGATCCACGGGTACCATCCATGAAGAGCATTCGGTTTTTGGAACCAATCATTACCTCTTGCTGTTGTTTGCTCTGACAGCTGAAGTAGAAATTATCTTTAGGTATCCGAGAGTTTGGACCTAACGTTTGACCAATTGTCAGACAGGTGGAACCCCTTGGCTTGTACATCAAAACCGGAGATTAGGCCTCCTTATTCCATATCCGAGCTAAGAGGTCGACGCTTCGGTCGTCGAATCTGTCCAACCGTTCGCCGACCTTTAGCTTTAGTTTCCTATTTTGGATACCTTTAATTTTTATCACGTCCCTTTTGGTATACGTGTGGCCTTCGCTTTGCGTTCTGTGCAACCGGAATGAATTAAGGTTGTTTAATAGCTGAAGAAAAATTTAGTAAATCGTAAAGCTTCTAGAAAAATTAGGGTTCTTCCAATAGGGAATTTTTTTTTTTCTGTGAGGAAATGAATAATTTAAATCCTCTTTTCATTAAAGCAAAACTTACCTTTTTCGGACTTACTCCCAAAAGCAATTGTTGGTCCACTGCCTCCTTTATTTTAGGAGGCATAGGGACAAGCTGGAAATTATCCTTAGTGAGGGGGTGTATGTGGTCCTCGGTGTAAAAGACGATCACCTCGCCGGTATTTGTGTTTGTTTTGGAGATCTTTTGCCCCTTCTTGGTCCCTTTCTTTGCCATGCCACTGACATTCGAATCGCAGTGGCGTCGTGTCAATTTCTCTATTTATATTTTGTTTCGCAAAGAAAACGAACTTTCGGTCTTGCTCCTGGTCTTTCCAAATTAAAAACTCATAATAACTAGGAACTTCAAGGTGCCTCTCCTGCACTTTCTCTGCATGTTGACAACTTTTATGGTTATTCAATAGAGAAGCTGTGTAAAATTGCAAATCACATTCTGGGAATCACAAAGCCATTTTCTTTTACTGCTTTGTGCACTGCAAAATGTTTCATACCTTTTTAAATTGAACGCTCTTCAATAAGCTAAAGCGCAGTTGTGACATGTAAATTGAACTTTTTTTTTTCGAGGCGGTGGTAATGGTTCTTCTTCTAAGTTGCAGGCATTAACCTCTACTATATTATTTTGACTGCGTACTCCCTATCCCTCCCATGTAAAAAAAATTTTATTTAGAATTCTCCCGATTCTACCTCCAAGATTCGGTGTTAAACATGGAAAATCCTATACATCGCGGAGGCAGAATTCGGAGAGGAGGATAGGAGATTTGGAACAAAAAAATTCGGGAGTGCTCAGTCTAGATAATGTAGTAGAGGTTAATGGTTGCAGGTAGCCTGAAAAAGCAATAGGAAATACAGTTCAAAATTTGTTTTACATTTCTTAAGTGAAGCATATGTCTTAAACATAATACTAGGAAGCGAGATATCTGTTCGGGGCCTAAGGGTACTTAAAAAATTTCAATCATTTCAGCACAAAAGGACGTAAGTTTAAAAATATTTAAAGGTATTTTTTGAAAACATTTATAAAAATTTTGTAATATATGGAAACATTACCAATTATTTCCAAACATCCCAAACACCCATTGTGGGACCCGCACATCCCCCGCAATTTACAAAGAAAATTATTGACTAGTAAAATACTTTACAAAGAAGTTAAAAAGTTTTCGGTAAAAATATTTTAACATATTTTGAAATAATTTAAATTATTTTGAAATATTTCAAAATTTTCATATGAGGAAATAATAATTTACGTTTTCAATCAGCGATATATAAGTATGATGAATAATTGTTATAGGAAAAAATATTATGGTTATTTTATCTCTCTAACAAAGTTTGTAAGTTTTCTGTTCAGTTTCATACTTTAAGATTGTCTATTATTGAATATCAGGGAATTGTTGATATTTTATAAGATCAGAGGCTCATATTATCAAAATCGTGAATGGAAAAATGGTTGGTATTCAATTCTAATGAGTTTTTTCTTTTTCAGGTATATGAAAAATTACAATATAGCATTCAAAAAACAAGCAGCAAGAAGATTCTGAGGATCCTCCCCCTAAGAAGAAATCAAAGGGGGTTACCTTTGTAACCTCAGCATTACTTCGGCGAAAAAGAACCAGAGGTATTCATCACCGTATTCAACAAGTGTTCTGGATCCTAATATATAGATAGATGGATGAGCAAATGAATTAATGAATTAATGGATGCACAAATTAATTAATTTATAAATTTATAAACTTATATAATATATAATTTTTTTAATTTTTCCAACATATATATAATTTTCCAACATATATATATATAATTGTTTACACAATCACACATTTCGGCCACGCAATGCGAAATGAAAAATATCGCCTCCTTGTGATGGAGGGTAAGATCGAGGGTAAGCGCTGTCAGGGTCGTAGGAAAACCTTGTGGAAAAAATCTTAAGAGACTGGTTTGGCGTCGATTCCTTGGGTCTTTTTTGAGCAGCGGTCGATAAGGTAAAAATAGTCCAGATGATAGCCAATCTTCGTCGCGGAGCTGGCACTGAAACGAAGAAGAAGAAGAATTGTTTACAAAATCTTTCATTAATTTTTAACATCAATATATTTTGGAAAAAGAATGTCTGTGCGATAATTAAACAAGGTTTTGTGCTGCGAAAATTTTACTTTCACTGATGAACAATTACATTCAAAAATTTTTAAGTTTGGGTAAAAATATTTTAAAATAATTATGACATTTTGGCAATTTTACTAGACTGAAATTCTTTGCAGTCACAATAGAACTAAGTAGAAAAATAATGATGAAAATAACATTTAAAGAGGTTAATTTACTTTTACTTTTAATTATTTTATTGTAAAATTCATAGAGGCCCAAGTTTATACCCTGATTGCACATAGGACGACCCAAACATGAGATTGAACACCTAGGGATATCCTCTCAAAGCCCTGTTCATGTCCTAAACAAATACTATTTGAGGTCGAATGCAGCAACTAATATCCCGTAAAGGATATACTTTTTATGGACTGCCGAGATCATAGCCAGGACATAAAATTTTTTCCACTGTACATGAACTGCGGATGTTCTCCGGATATCCCCAGGATATTCTAAGTTTAAAATATCGGCTCTACAGGACATTTTATAAGGACATTTTTTTCATTGCTGTATAGCCCCGAAAGAATATAACCATAATATATTATGGATACATATACGTAAACGGTTTGTTTTGGTAGGAAATGGTCAAGGGAGGCTTAAAATTTATTTAATCGATCTATTTAATTTTTTTTTTTTTTTATTGCATTATCTATTCAGGCATCGAACCCATTTCGCCCAGAAAAATTAGTGACTTTAGGGACCGAAAATGGTTTAAATAGTGACTTTCAGTGACCTGACGAAAGGAATTTAGTGACTTGAAAAAAGTATATCCAAAATGTTTTTAACGTATTAGACGTGAGTAATTACATTCCTTATTATTTTTATCAATTTTTCCTAAAAATTTTGCTTCCTAAAACTTTTAGCCTAAGGGCAGTCTCCACTTGATAACGTTCACCGCATTCGCGTTATCCGCCTTCTCGATGAACGTAATCGCACCGGAAGTTTTGTGGATCTTTTACCACATGGTCATATAAACAGGTCTAGAAACTCCGGGGTGAAAAACTGTCCCACATATTGATATATAAAATAGTTTATTATTTGGTCGCTAATGTCGCTACGTGTCAGCGACCATCAGCCAATCAAATGTTAGCTTTATTAAAAACAACAAACATTGAAATGTCGATGGAAGTTTTTATTTACTTATTTATGTTTTTATTTTTTTATGAATTGCATTAACTTTTTTCTCATTACATTTCATATCCAGTTTTCCAATTGTAATTCAGTTTTGGTGATTATTAGGGCGTATAATAATTTGAATTTGAAGTTTTAAGAAAAAAAAAATCAAGTTTTTTGTACGTGAAAGAGGCGAAGAGACCATTTTGAGAAGTAAACTTCTTTAATTGCAAATGTAAATTTTCTTTATCTTCCAACATTGTTTGAGCTGGAATTGATTAATCAGCGTTTTCGTGTACTTCAAATCCAAATCATTTGGAGACCATATTCGGTCATTTCGTTTTTTGTTGTCTTTTCATGGCAGCACATTTGATAAGAATTCTTATCAAATGTTATCAAATTCTTATCAATTCTTATCAATCTATTTTAATTGACGTTTTTTGGGCATTTTTTTCATAAACAGCAATTCAAGTTTTTTTCTATCTTTATAATACTCAATTCAAATTTTTGGAGGTTTTTTAAAATTGATCCTTATATGACTATGTTTTACCACGATTTTTTTGATCATCTTCTGCTTTTTTCTATTTACAAACATTAAAAATGGCGGTTTTGAAAGATGTTTTTACGGATTTAAAAAGAAAAATTTTAATTCGGGCATGGGGAAGACAATAAATCTGTTCCAAAACAAATTCTGGGTAAGCCAATTTTGTATACTTAATGAAATATACGGTACTCTCTTTATGCCACAAACGTTTACGGGAGCAAAACCTGCAAAGTACTTCCGGTGCGATTACGTTAACCGTGATGACGGACAACGCGAATGCCGTGAACGTCATCAAGTGGAGACTGCCCTTAGAGGGCAGTCTCCACTTGATGACTTGATGATTGAAAATTTCCTAATTTTCAATTTTCATAAAATTTTTTAATCCTCAAATAAAATTTCCTAAAATGAATATTTGTCCTAATTTTTTAAATCCCTAAGGGGGTTTTAGGAAATTTTATTTCCTTTTTATGAAATTTTATTTTAAAGATTTTAAGAAATTTTATTTCAGGAATTAAAAGATTTTAGGAAAATTAAAAATTAGAAAAAAAAAAAAATAGTTAGGAAAACAATTTTAGGAACTAAAATTTTTAGAAAAAATGGATTAGGAATTTATTTTTTTTTCTTTAGGAAAAATAGTAGAGAATCTTCACAACTTTACATAAAATTATTTTTAAAGATGACGTTTTAGTGAAAAAACCTTTCCTTGAGCAACTTCGAATGTTAAACAGAAATTTTTTAATGTAGGAAATTTTTTTAAATCCATCAATTTATCAAAAAAACTGCCTTTTAGGGGAAAAAAGTGATTAGTTCGATGTCTGAATACAAAATGGGTGACAAAAATTTACGGGGAGCTATGCACCCTTCGCTGTGGGGGCTCACCCCCCTAACCCCCTTTTCCCCTCCCAGCTACAGGCCTGTTCGTTTTGCTTTAACGGTATAATTACCTGATTTTTTTGACCTATTCTATGAGCTCGAGCTTGAGCTTGTAGATCATTTTGAGGATTCCAGTCTGAATCGAAAATAATAACGGTATCCGCAGTAGCTAAATTAATTCCTAAACCCCTAGCTCTTGTGGAAAGAAGAAAGCAGAAATTCTACAATAGAAAAAAAAAAAAAACCATTAATAAAACAAACAATTTAAAAAAAAATTTTTAACACGTTCAGATCCAAGTGCTAAAGCGATGATTCAAACTCAAAAATTTTACATTAATTCAATACTAAGGACATTAACAAATGCTATGACGTTACTTTGACAACTACTCAAATGCTTGATTGGGCCTAACAAATTTCGCAGATTTTAAAAATCTGATTAAAAATCCAAAAAATCATTCTTTATCCTGACGATCCTCTGCAAAATTGTAGGCGTAGCTAGGAACATGTTTCGTTTAATTAAAAAAAATCAATAAATAACATTTTAATTTACCATTGAATTTTCCGCGTTAAAATGATCTAACGCCTGCCTTCTTATTTCCTCTTTAATACTTCCGTCTAATCTTTGAAACTGAAACCTTCTCAACTGAAGGTATTCCGCTAAAATATCCAACATCCTAACCATTTGAGAAAAAATTAAAACACGATGACCTGTCTCTTTTAAACGGACTAGAAGTTTATCTAATAAAACTAGTTTCCCCGAGCCGCGAAGCAACGTCAAAAATAAAAAATAAAAAATACAAATTAAATCAAACCAAACGCTTTTTTTTTTTTTGTTTTTCAAATTTCGTTAATTTTACCTGTAGCGTATCAGCCTCATTACTTCTATTCTCAATTTCAGTGGGTTTCGTTAAAAATGCATGATTGCAACATTTTTTCAGTTCTAAAACTATATTGTTAAAAGTGGTGGTTGAACCTTTAACACCTTTCCTTAAAGCGCTATCATTTTTCGTTAAAATCCGTTTGTAATATTGCTTTTGTAAAGAAGACATTTCGACCCTTAAAATCTGTTCCACTTTAGAGGGGAGGGATTTTTCTACGTCTTTTTTAACTCGTCGTAATATGAAAGGCTCTAGCTGTGCATGTAGTTTCGCGTATCCTTTTTGAGCGGCGTGGTCGTGTTCCTTTTCAAAAGTTTCCCACTCCGTAAACCTAAAAACAAGAAAAAAAAAAATCATACTGGGATATGGGGGCATATCCCAACGTAGGACTACGTCTTTGGGGTACTGTCCTAATATTGCTAAAATTTAAACATTTAAAATTTAAAATTTTAAAGGAATTTTTTTTTGCTCGTTTTTGGTCAAAAAATTCCAATTTTTTGATAAAAATATAAATATTTTTCCTGGCATAAAAAAAACTTAAAATTTTTGATAAAAAAGGTCAAAAGCTGAAAAAAAGTAGTCAAAATTTTAATACTAAAACATTGCTTTAGCTCAAATTCTTGGCTAAAGGAAAAAGGACAAAATTAAAAAATGTAGTGAACATTTTATTTAAAATTTCTAAGTTCTTGTTTCTGTTTGTGTAGTCTAATTTTAATATTTAAAAAAAATATAAAAAAAATACTGAAAAAAACCGCGAAAATTTAAAAAAAGTTACCAAATAAAATTTCAAGAAATTTTTAGGACCTTGACTTAACAACTTAAAGTATCTTGTAAAAGTTAAGTTTCTTGAAAATTTACAAGAAATTTTTTAAGTTCATGCTTTCGTTCATATCGTATAATTTTAAAATAAAATTTTAACTTCAAATCTTGTAAATTTTACTTTAAAAAACAGGAAATTTTTAAAAAAAGTTGAATAATAAGTTGAATAAGTCAAGAAATTTTCCAAGTCATTGCTTTCGTTCATGTCGGCTAATTTTAGTACTAAAAAAAGCCTAAAGTGAAAAAAAATCTAAATCTTGGAAAATTTTGACTACATTTTGACCATAAATTTTTTAAAATTCTCCTAGTTAAAATTTTAATATTAAAATATAAATTATTTAATATTAAAATATTAAATAATTTTTTAGGTGCGAACCAACAAACGAATCAATAAACAAACAAATAAACAAACAAACAGAAATCTCCAGGTTACGGGGTATGACGTAGTCCTACGTCAAAAAAAATTAATGAACAAGGAATTTAGAAAAAAAAAAATTAAAGAAGAAAAGACGTATTTTAAGCAGAGATTTGAAGTCGATGGCATTTTGGTCAGATTCGGTTGAATTCGGAATCAGAATCGGCATCGAGGCATCACGATATGATTGCATGAGGTAGGCACCGGCACCGGCACCGGCATCGGACCTTTTCAAATCGCTTTCAAATTTATTTATTTTTGAAGTGAAACTTTTTATGGGGCTGGTCCGCGTAATGACGTTTTTCCTAAGTTTTTAGAATTAAAATTTTAAATATTTTTCCTTAATATTTCTTAATTTTTCATATAATTGTGTGGGCATTTTGGCAAACACAGCATTTACGGACTTGCATGATTACGATTATTATTATTATTATTATTTTTCTCAATTATACGTTATTTTTCTTAATATGACGTTATTTTTTCGTTAATTTTTCTTATTTTTGTTTTTCCTTTTACGTTTTTTTGTTAATTTTTTGTTGATTATCTCAATTTTCGTTAATTTTTCCTTAATTGAAGTGAAACTTCTTATAGGGCGGGTCCGCGAAATGAAGTGAAGTTTTCCAAAGTTTTCAAAGTTAAAATTTTAAATATTATTTAAATTTTAATAATATTTTATTAATTTAAAATTTAATTGCCGACTACGGCAAATTATCGACTACGGCAAATTGTTTGAACAAAAATTTGAAAAAGATTGAAATTTCCGGTAAAATTTTCGGCTGTGTCAAATAATTTGAAAAAAAATTTGGAATTCTCATCAGTTTCCGTGAAAGTAAATTCGAAGAAGAAAATTTCAAGAAAATTTTTTAGTTTTGTTGGGTTTTTAGAATTTGAAGTCGTTAAACACCATAAAATAACGACCAATATAATATTTAACCTTATAAGAAGTTTCACGTCTTCCTCACGCTATATGCACATACGAGCGTATTTTTTTTTTTTTTTTTTTTTAATGCCGAAGCCATAGGCTTCAAAACTCTGACTTAAAAGCGAAAACTATGTAAGCTCCCTTACTTATTCGGCATTATAAAATGCATAAGCGCCCACAATTCTTTTAAACTATTTTGTAATGGAGTTCCGGTGATTAATAACCTATGATTCGTATCGAATTCCGTTAGTGCTTTATACAATAATGAATCATCGTTTTTTAACCGATGAGCTTCGTCCACCAATAAAGCGGCCCAACTAATACATCCTAGGAACGATTTATCTTTCAAAACGATTTCGTACGTCGTTATAACTGCATTTATCTTTAGTCTTTTGGTTCCTTGGTGCCACCATTTGTATTCCCTAATCTGAAATTTCGCAATTAAAAAAAAAAAAAAAAAAATTAATTCGTAAAAAAATAATTTTTAAAATAAATGAAATGAATCGCTAACTTACTATATTTCTAGAATTAACATCTAAATAAATTACAAAATTCATTTCCGGAGCCCACAATGTAAATTCTCTTTGCCACGAGGTCATTGTCGACAACGGAACGACGAATAAGAACGGACCGTAAACATGATGCGTTCTAAAGAGGTAATACAAAAAACAAATTGTTTGTATCGTTTTCCCTAAACCCATTTCATCTGCCAAAATGGCCGAGTTTTCCTTGCACCAGGAATGTACCAGCCAATTTAAACCGTCTAACTGATAATCTCGTAACTCCAGCGCTCCCTAAAAAAAAAATAAAACAACGATTAAAACAAAAATATTCATTTTACCGTCTCTACGGTTACATATATTTTTATTATATTTACATTATCTCCTCCGATAAATGATGGCTGAGTTTTGATTTGATAGAATTTCGGGCGGGATCTGAGAGCGCGACAACCTTTTGTGGGGGTTTTTCTCGACTCCTCCCTTTCCCTGAATTCTTTAACTCTTTCCGGCCATTTTTTATTTATAATATTCCCGTCCTCAACGGAGGCTTCTGAATATGGAAGACTTTCCCATTTAACGAAGTAATCGATCCCGCCGTCTTTTGGAACTTCGGCTATGACCCTTTCCACGTTTGTGAAACTTTTTAACAAATCGCTTTGCAACTCCAACTGGTATTCATAGTATTCGATATCCTCCGGAGTTGCGTACTTTTTCCAAGCGGACAATTCATTTTCTTTCGAGATGAAGTTCTCTAATTTTTTCAGTCCTTTTACCTGAAAAAAATAAAAAATTAATGAATTGATGTTTTCAGAAAAATTAAAAAAAAAGGAAGGAAAATTGGATTTTATTTAAAAATATCCTAAGTGTTACGCAATCAAAATCATTCATTTGACTAGGAATTGTGGTCCCTTGGGCTATTTTACTGATTTTCTGATTTTACGGAACTTCAAGAGAACATAAAGCCCTTTCGTAAAGATTCCTGAACTTTTTCCAGCAATTTTTATTTATAATATTCCTCTTTTTCTGTTCCCGGCAGAAGTTTTTTCAGGTACCGTAGAATGGGGTGAAGTTGAAAGGAAATTCAAAAAAAAATTCTAGGTTTATTTTAGGCACTAAAAATAAAATTTTTTACTCAAGTATCCCAAAAACGATATCCGCTTAATGAAAAAAAAGGACGCCGTATTTTGGTATAGCGTAAAGAAGAAGTGAAACTTCTTATGGGATTATATAAGAATTTTGGAGTTTCCACAAAATTTTATTAATTGTAGCTAAAACAAAAAATTTAAAAAACGGTTAAGAAATCTATCCCAGAAAAGCGCCATAAAATTAAAATATTGGAAAATTTAAATTATATTTTTAATTTTTAAAGTTAAAATTTTAATTTTTCAAAGTTAGAATGAGTCACTTTGAAAAATTTCTTGTATTTCTTAAACACGTTTTTGTATTTTACTTTTAAAAAAGTTAAATTTTAAATAACATTCTGACAGTTTTTTTAAAAATTGAAAATGCAATATGTATTTCATTTGATTAGTTTCTATAGTCACTTTTTGAATTTTGACATAAATAATTAAAATATTCGTCAGGCACCTTATAAATTTTCACAAAATTCTAGGAATCCAACAAAATAAAAAAAGTCTTGCATTTTCTCGTCAAGTCCAATTTTTAAATAATAATTACTTAATCTTATGGGGAAGTTTCACTTGAAAAATTTTTTTTAAATTATCACATAATTTAAATTATTTAAATAATTAAATAATAATAATTACTTAATCTTATGGGGAAGTTTCACAAAATTTTTTTTAAATTATTACGCTTACACACGGTTACGCGTTACGGGTCCGACCCCCGCCATAAGAAGTTTCATTTCAATAAAAAAATTTTATTTTTAATGCCTAAAATAAACCTAGATTTTTTTTTTTTTTTTTTTTTTTTTGAATTTCTTTTCAACTTCACCCCATTCTACGGTATAAGATTTTTTCAAGGCCGAAATTACAAGCAGATAGTAAACTCGTTAAAATTTATTTTCCAATTAGCCCGTAAATCAGACAACTCGACGGGAGACTTAATTACTTTACAAATTGCAGACAAAAAATCTCTAACTGCCTGGAATCCAGGCTTGAAATCAAATAATTCAAAATGCAGCCTTCTGAGATCAGTGGCATAAGCTAAGAGCTTTTCATGACATGTGTCACGGGATTACAGAATTCCAAAAGCAATGTTCTCCACTTTAAATACATGTTTTCTTTGATCCAAGAGTCAAATTATGATATTGATTAAACACTTTTATTTTTTATTCGATTTTATAAAACTCATACTTTGTTGTCTTTGAGTGACTGCTCAGATTCCCAAGTATTGTGAATATGCGACCAGCCTTTCCATTTGATCAAGTACTGAACTTCAGTATTTTCTAAATCGTTTGGATCGCAACCTTCATTTGGATCGCCATTTTCGTCCACAGCATAAAACGTTGTAGGACCTCCAACAGCTGAAATAAGAGCAAAATAAATTTTTAGCTACGACGGCAATAAATAAAGAGAAAGTGTTTAAAAATGTTCAGCTTTCGTTAAATTTTCTGAGAATGAAGTGCTTCAAATTTCAGGGTCCATAAAAAGTTAATTGGAGGACTTTTTTAAAGCGCATTGCTATTGCGGCAGTCCAAATATTTTACTTAGAAACGTAACCGTTCCTAATCCATTTTCCCCTAAAAATTTGGGTTCCTAAAATTTTTTTCCACGCCATTTTTTTTCTAATTTTTAATTTTCCTAAAATTTTTTGATTCCTAAAATAAAATTTCCTAAAACCCGTAAAATAAAAATGATTATTTTTCCTAATTTTTCAAACTCATAAAGAGATTTTAGGAAATAATTTTAGGAATTTTAGGAAATTTTATTTTAGGAATCAAAAATTTTTAGGAAAATTGAAAATTAAAAATTAAAAAAAAAATAATAATAATTAGGAAATCAATTTTAGCAACTAAAATTTTTAAAAAAAATGGATTAGTTTATTTTTTTTTAGGAAAAATGGTAGGGAATCAAAGGTAACAAAATTATTAACAAAAAAAAAAAAAAAAAAAAAAATTAAAAAAGGGGAGCAAACCTTCCAATCGCAAAATATCCTAAAAAATTTTGTTTTTAAATTAAAAAGACATAAATAACAAAAACTGAGACTTTTATAATTATGCAAATTAATTATTTTCCGCTACTAAATAATAACAAAAAATCACAAAGTTCACAGCTAGATGGGCCTTTATTTCATTTAAGTTTCCTGCTTCGCAAAAAAACTCGGCTTGAGAAATAAATCGTTAACATAAAAAAGGGGACATGTCTTTTGTTTACCTCATTAGCCATGTCCCTTTTTTAAAATCAACGATTCAAATGGAAAATCTGATTTAATTGCAAACTTAGTGTAAATCATTCTATTTTATTTCCAAATGCATTTGCTTTTCGGTTCGGCCACAGTCACGCGTCCCTTTTCCGTAATTTTTAATCTTTCAAAGAGCCCTGAAGTTTTGTAAAAAAAAAATGTTAAAATTGATTTACTAACAGAAGATGCTTTTTCTGCGAACACCTTAGCATGAAAAAAGACCTATCCAGTTCTGAACTCCCTCTTTTCAAAAACTTACAAGCACCCTTACCTCCTTTTTTACCCCTCCTGTGAGCAAGGACCTTTTCGATGGTATCCGCATTTTCGGTTTCGCTGGTGTTTTGGGGGGCGGTTTCTTCCTAATTGACCTCCGTCTCGTCGTCCGAACCCGTTTTCTCATCTTCGCTTTCTTCTTTGTAGCTAATGCCCGTCCCAGCTCTCCGAGTCTGTGCCTTTCTGACACCTGCATCGCTGTCTGAGGTTTCGTCGGAAGAATCGCTGTACCTCCTCTTTCTGGATTTGTCCTGAGGCCTCGTTCTCGCTCTGGATGCCGGTTTGGTAGGTCGTCTACCTCCGGGAGGTCGACTCCTAGGAGGGCGAGGTTTAATATCTTTGTCTGTGTCGGAATCCGATACGGATGAATTCCATGTAGTTGAACTGTTAAAAAAAAAAAAAAAAAAAAAATTAAAAAAAAATTTAATTCCAGGAAGGAAGACTTCTATGTGATAGTTCTTGGGCTAAGGCTTGGGAATGGCTTAACACTAGACTTATTACAAACAAATATCAAACTTTTTGGAAATATAAATCTCCTTTTCGTTCATCTTCAAAGGGTATACCCGAGTAAGCATATGAAATCTGCCCTTAGGGGGGATCCGGGGGGGAATGCCACCATTATGTAGGTACCCCATAGGCATATCATGATATATAGGTCTTGGACCCTCCCTGTGCAGAAATAGGGGGCGGGGGCCAAAAATCATGTTTTCAATTTTTTATTTTTTTTCTCGCCCGTGTTACATTTTGGAGGGGGGGAAGAAAATCATGAAGGTACCGTAGGAGAAGGGCTAAACAATGATGTGGGAGGGGGCCCCTAAAGGTCAATGATCTCGAAGGGAGGGCGTTTCGAAATTTTTTTTTTAAAACTTTGCATACTTCCGAAAGAGGTACCACTTTTGAAATCCATTCATTTGGAGCGTCTTAGGGCCTAGTAATATAATATCAACGGCGTGATATCATTTTCCAGATGGGTCAACATGAAAAATGGAAATGTTTGAATTTTGGCCATTTTTTCCGTATCCCCTTTATGTTCATAAAAAAGATTATTTCTATGCGGAGTCATTAGGGAAGGCCGCTCTTGTATAATTTTCGATGAAAATACATAAGTATTGTTACTTCACAAGGGGGCCGGAGGGGGGGGGGGTGCTGAAAAAAAACGGCTCCTCTAATTTTTAAAAATTATTCCTGGATCTACCCCAGAAAATGTTTCAAAACATCTCCGAGTGCCTATCTCTGAACCTATTCCCCCCCCTCCCCATCAACCTTTATACAGCCTAAGTTATGTTGCGATTATGAGACAAAATTATTTTAAGGAAAAGTATTGTAACATTTTCATGTTCTTTACACACTACTCCCATTGAAGCTTTAGGTGCCTAGTTGCTTCACTTTGCGAGGGGAAGGGGATGGAAAAGGACAAAAAAGCTTTCTTACCCCAATGCTTTCATTGGGGCATTGTATACAGAACACCAAAATGTTACAATTTGTTTAGCTTAAAATAACTTTTCTCATGGTCGCAACATATCTTAACAGAAATGGAGAGGTCTATAAAGATTAAGAGGGGGGGAGGGGAGGGGAGAGTAGGTTAGGGGAATAACAGCAACCCTCGGAGATGTTCATAACATTTTTTGGGGCAGATGGAGGAATAATTTTTAAAAATACTTAGGAAATCCCTCCCTTGTGAAGTAACAATTATGTGATTGAGAGAAAAATTATTTTAACCTAAAAATTGTTTTACAACATTTTCTGGAGTAGATCCAAAAACAATTTTTAAAAATTAGAGGAGCCGTTTTTTTTTCCAGCACCCCCCCCCCCCCCTCCGGCCCCCTTGTGAAGTAACAATACTTATGTATTATCTTGTTCATTCAAAAGGATTATCTGCAGGATAGCCTTGGTTACCAGGGATATTAAAATATTTGTAATTATTTGTAAATATTTTAAACTAGCTTTCTTCTGGATCCCGCTCGGTTCCCGTTGGTTTGAGTACGGGAGGATCTTATTTACGATTCACTGATCTGATTTCGAAGCCAGTTCAGATGCTGTTAACCCACCAAACAAAACGGCACTTCAAAGCTTTATCGCAAATACTCTTTCATCTTAAGCCTTTCATCCAGATTCCAGGAAATAACGATACTTGTATGCAGCTCTACGCAGCTACTATGCAGCTCCTACCCCCTCTCCCACCGCCTCCCACCGAAGCCTCTCATAATCGGTTCTCGCGAGTTTTTTATTTATCCAAAACGTTTCCAAATAATTTTCATAACATGAAAACGTCAGAGACATACGTATGTGAAATTTGCGATGCAGTATTAAAAAAAAAATACTGCATTCTGCAGCATATAAAAAAAAAAACACGGATGCATCGACGGAAACATAACGATGAAAGAAAAAGTGAAATGTGCGAAAGTAAAATGTCTAGCCTGCAATTTATCGTTTACGCAAAAAAAATCCATGTATAGGCACTTCAGGAAAAATCATCGTGAGCTTCTGGATCATTCCTCCATTCCACTGCAATCGGCCACAGCAAAATCAGCGGCAAAGTCGAAGAAACAAACAGAAACAGTTAAATTGCCTTTAGGAGGCATTTAGGAAATGAGCATTAGCTCATTTCCTGCTTTACTGGTAAATAATTTAAAAAAAAAAAAAAAAAAAAATCTTCTACAGCAATTGAATGCTTTAATGTTGTTTCTCATTTTCCTTTACATTATTATGCAGGAACATCTCCCTCCAGGATATAACTATTCAATTTTTGATTTCAACCAAGAAACAGAAGAGAAATTTGAAGCTGAGTTTCAGTTCCCTGTCGAAAACACCACTGAAGTAGAACCTTTTGTTAAAAAGTTAACAGATTCATCCAAAATAAGGTACCGGATGGTTAAAACTCACAAAACAAAAAAAGTTTTCAAGGTCAGTAAAACCATCTGTCAAACAGGGAAAAAATTCTAAATTAATTGTTCCATTTCAGTTATTTTATAGCTGCCATCACAATGCCCAAAAGAAATCAGAAAAAAATAGGAAAGATTGTAATTGCCCGGGAAGGCTCAGTTTAAGCGTCCAAAAGGAGCGAAATGAAGACGATAAAACGTAGTTTGATCATTTTCACTTTAAAAAAATTTCGGAAATTGATTCGAAACACAAAAGACCCTTATTAATGAAAGTGTCCTGAGTAAAAAAAAATTGTCATTGGACATGAGCTCTAAATCGAACTGGTGAGGAGTTGTTGCCATTTTTTGGCAAAAAAATTAATTTTTGGCCCAGAAAGCCAAATTTGCACTTGTACCCTTACTCAGGGGTTGATCGGAGAAAATGGGGATTCTAAAATTCCTGTTCTATAACCTTGAAAACAAAAGAAAACATTTTTCAGGATGTTTCGTAAGCTCTTAATGTTCATAAAAAAAATGGAGTTTGAAAGACTTTGATTGACAAATTTTTAATAAGCTAAAATGGCCTTGGGGGCCACTAAACGGTTAAAAAATTTTTTTTTGTGGTTTACACCTGAAGGAAGCAGATTTTCAACACGCCCCTCAACATTTCCAAACTTTTTTTAAAATGAAAGACCCTGATGCCAATCTATCCGCCCTATTTCAGTGAGAAACTCTAAGAATTTTTAAACCCTAAAGCACGGTTCTACACTTGATACTTTTCAATAAAGAAAGTCCATTTTCATCGCGAAAATTTTCCAGGAAGTGCTTTTTCATAACCCTATTTTTAGTTCAATAATGAATTTTCTGACTTTGCAGGTTTACTTGCATAGTGCGGCTCAAAAATCACCATAACCACTTCATACAAAATGCAAGCGCCTTGAAGCTGCTTGCACCTACCTCAGAGATTGTGGAAAAATTTGTTGAAATGTTCCAAGCTGGCCTTGGACCTTCAGAGGCTCGCCTTAGGCATGAACAAGATCTCATGATTGAATATGGCGACGAGTATTTTGTTGCGGCAGCCGATAGGAGCATCAGCCCAGACGCCGCTTGGGTCCATCAACTACATAAGAAAACATTTGAAAGAAAATACGGTGGCTTCAGGGAAAAAGGTGTTATAAAAGCGTTGACGGATTTAACACAAAAAGTAAATGAAGAAGAGAATTGCGAAGTCGTTAAAGTCAACGTCCACGACGATTTTTCTTTCACTGTTGCCATCATGACGCCTATGATGAGAAGAGTGTCTCATAGCCAATTAGCGGGAGACATCATTTTTATTGACAGTTCAGGCACGATGGACAGGTATGATTGCCGCGTTTTTTTAATGATGTGTCCCAGTTCTTGCGGAGCTTTACCTATTGGCATATTAATGACAACCTCGGAGTCGGAAGTAGCAATCGGAGAAGCTCTGGACCTGTATTGCACCATGCTCGACGACGAATGCTTCGGGAAAAGGGGCAGAAAGGGACCGGTCTATTTTATGACGGATACCACCGACGCAGAAATCAATGCACTTCATGGAGTGTTTCCCGAAGCAATCCTGCTCCTCTGCTGTTTCCATGTGTTACAAGCCACCTGGAGGTGGCTGAATGCAGGAGAAAATAAAATTCAGAGAGACGACAGGCCGCATCTCTACACTATTGTACATAACATCATGTACGCCAGGAGCTTAATGAGTATTAAAGAACTCCTAAAAAAAGTGGAAAAAGACCATCTCTTTTTAAAGTACAAAAATTTTAAAAAATATTTCTACTACTGGATGAAAAGAATAGCAGAATGGGCAATTTGGGCTCGCATTCAGGATCATCGCATCAGAGGGAATCACACGAATAACCATGTCGAATCAGCGATGAGAATTCTAAAAGAAAAAATCTTAGATAGACACAAGGCTTATTCCCCTGTTCATCTCTTGCAACTTTTAATCAATAACTTCACGAATTATTATCAAATGAAAATTTTAAAAGTTGCAGCCGGAAGAAGTGAGGAATATTTAAAGAAAAAAGAAAGAAAAGCCAACAAAAAATTTAATCCTAAGGATTATGTTGTGACACCAACAACTACATCGATTTATAAAATATACAGCATACAAAGTGATGCAATTTACTATTTTAATAGGAGTCTAAGCCTCTGCACCTGTCCGGTAGGCGACTGTGGAGCCTTGTGTAAACATTATTTCATAATAAAAGGCATGTTTCCTGTAAAACACGTTTTAGACCTTCCTTCAACTCCGGAAGAAAAAAATATGCTCCACTACATCGCAACCGGTACAGACTGCCATAAAAAAAATTGGTACTTACCGTTTAACGAGGCTGAAGGACAATCTTATGTCGGTAGAACTCATGCTGTCAGTCTGGATGAAGCCGCAGGTAATTGTACAACTGAAACAGGAGAAATTGACGAGGAGTTAGTACAATTTCGAGAATATGCTTCGAGCATGATGAACGAGACAGTGGAGAGCATCGATGTAATTACCATGGATGAAATGGAAAATGGCGATGTTATAAATGAAGCAGAAAAAATTAACGAAGAAAAGGAGAAATTTCGACGAAATGTTTCTCTTATGATGGAAAAAGTAGAACAAAACCCGGTTGATTTTTTTAATGCTCTCCAATCGTTCAATAAACAATACGAAAGAATTAAGACTGCGGCAGGTTTAAAATCGGCTTTGTTTTGCTTCGGGAAATACAACGGTCTTGCCGGGAAAAAAAGGTATGCTACGGGAATAAGAATAGGGGTCCAGCCGACAGCTATTTCCAGGAGGAAAAGTACCTTCCACGGAAAAATGGCGCTGAAGGCGGGGAGGCCGATCAAAAATTGCCCGAGCATAAAGCCGAACCGGAAGAAGGCGCCACACAACCTTTCTTTTTGTGTTAAGGAAAATATTACTTTAGGGAAGAGACATTAGTAAATAGTTGTAATAATTCTTACGCAATTTTGAGACAAATTCCATCTCCTAACTCTCAATTTTATTTTTTTAAAAGAATCTGATCGCATAAATGGATAAGCAGTAAAGGTAAAATTTTTATCTGCAATATAACTTATATGTTACATCAATATGAAATGCAATTTTTTACTCTCCCTCTCCCCTTATTATAAGTATCAAGCATTACGGATACCAATAAAATTAAATCATATTTTGGTTAATTACTCCTAAAAACAAAAGTTTTAAATACATTTTTCATAAACAGTTTTGGAACAAAAACAAGAGTGAAAAAAGGTTTTCTTAATCGCACAAAATACTACTAAAAATTTAATTGTTATTTCTTTTTTTATCTTATTTAATTCAGAAAAATTACCTGATAAATTTTTACAGCTGGCAACAACTAATAGTTACATCAGCACATAATGATTTGCAGAAGGCAATACGTTCTCAATCACAGTCAACAATCCAGGTAGAGTATCAAAGGGAGTATCATCTCAAAGTAGAGTATCATCTCACCTGAAAACGCCAGATTCTGACGTTTATTCAATAAAACAGTAGCCAGCCATTGCCAATTTTCCATCGAAAATTTTCACCATCGGTATAGTCCATTCTCCTTCCGCATTTATAACACAAATCATCAATTTTAGTATCCTTTTACCTAACACTTTACACAACAGGTGGTAGCATTTATAATGCGACAGTTCCATAAGCACCTTCGGTTTCTACTATTTCCATATCTGCAATGTTTAATGCATGTGTCATCATTCCAAGGGAACCATACTCACGGGTGATCGATCAAACGAGAAAAAACTAAAAACAGACAGCTCTTGCTGTGAGCACGATAAGAGGAACATTAATGACGTCAAAGCATACGAATACTGTATTAGACGTGACGTCATAAAAGAAGAATATGACAGCCGTTAACGATAGCAAAAATTGACGGTGCTCCACGGACCGGAAGTTAGAGAATATAATTTTGCATCCTGATAAACTAGAGAGCCTAGAAGGAGAGAGTCGCAAACTCCACGTATCGCACCAACAAAGTCTTGTGCTCTAAATAGGAAAACGACCAATCAGATACCAGCTTTGAACAATGCAATCCAATGAAATTAACGGAAAGCGGAAAACTACCAATCAGAGAGCTCTGATATAGAATGCGGCTCTCTCCTTCTAGGCTCTCTATGATAAACAAGAGACTCCTGACTCTTGAACTGAGAACACTGGAGGAACATGAAATATACCAAAACATAAATGGCATACAAAAAAAAATATCAAAATCTTTGACAATCAACTTACAAAAAAATGTTACAATAAACTCAAAATGAAAAGAAAAAAAACTTTATAAAAATCATCTAGGCATTTTAGGGATTCACGAGACGCGAGACGAGACGAGATTCATCTTAGTCTCGGTCTCGTCTCGCAGTGCGAGAAAAATTGAAGTATCGGTCTCGCTTAATCTCGCAAAACTGTCGTATCGGTCTCGTCTCGTCTCGCAAAGTATCGCGTCTCGTCTCGTCTCGTCTCGCGATCTCGCATTTTTTTTCTCCGGATATAGTTCAAAATATTAATTTGGATGATGATTTTTTAGATGTTTTATCAGATTTTTTAATGTTTTAACCCTTCCCCTATCTAGCGATGGCCCTGGTGGAAGGCCATTCGCAAAATGTAGTTGCTAACCGGTGACCCCTTCCCCCCCTTCAGAGGCCATTTGTTAAAAAATTAATAGTTTCATTAACTGCAAAAATGCAGGGGCTTAAAAATTGGTGTACTTATGTAAATTGAGTCTAGGGTTTCGAATATGAACCCAGAATTTCGCTACAACCAAAATTCTAGATGGCGGGCCACTAATTATTAGGGTGGGTCGAAAAAAGCGAATTTTTGAATTTGAAAACGCCTGATATGGGAATCGATGCCTTTTTATAATACTATTAACCCCAATTTTTTTCAGATTTTTTGAAGGTCATCTTGAGGTCGCGCAATGACCTTGAAGTTTTTGAAAAGCCCATTTAAGGGCAAAAATAAGAATTTTTTTTGCTGAAAAAAGTATCGCTTCCTATCGGAATTTTGCGTAGATTACGAACATGAAGTCCAAAATCATTTTAGAGTTCGGTTTTTGAGCTTTACGCCTATTTTGTAAACACTGAAGTGCTCTAGGCTGCTTGTTCTTCTAGCTTAAAAACTGTACACAAAAATGAATTTTGGACTTCATATTCGTAATCTACACAAATTTCCGATAGGGAGCGATACTTTTTTTAGCAAAAAAAAATTCTTATTTTTGCCCTTATATGGGCTTTTCAAAAACTTCAAGGTCATTGCGCAACCTCAAGATGACCTTCAAAAAATCTGAAAAAAAATTGGGGTTAATAGTATTATAAAAAGCATCGATTCCCATATCAGCGTTTCAAATTCAAAAATTCGCTTTTTTCGACCCACCCTACTAATTATATCGGATAGTTAAAAAGTCGCTCAATTAAATACTAAAAATCTTATAAAATAATTATTTGCGATAATAAAACCAATTTGACATTCTCAATAATTTAAGTATTGACATCCAAGAAGATTTCGCGGAAACTTGGTTGCTTTTCCTCCTATATTTAGCTTATGGAGAGATAAATAGACGAGTTAAAACCTGAAAACCTTTTTTTTAGAAAGGGAAAGTGATGTCCATCAAAGAGTGATTAACAATAAGGATGTTTCCGGCGGGGTAGAGCGGTTTGAAAAATTCTTTAAAAAAATACCAGCTTATGGCACAAAAATCAATTTTTCAATAAATTGTTTTTTTTTTCCAAAAAAAAAAAATCTAAAAATGACATTTTTTTTCTTTCTCTGGAAAAAGGATTGATTTGAAAAAATAATATCACATTTGAAATCCGGGCCCTCTAAAACCACCAGATGGAAATTTATTTCATTAGTAACTTCTGAGTTATTCCACGTATAA
The DNA here is from genome assembly GCA_037577465.1 of Liposcelis bostrychophila. Classification (NCBI taxonomy): domain Eukaryota; kingdom Metazoa; phylum Arthropoda; class Insecta; order Psocodea; family Liposcelididae; genus Liposcelis; species Liposcelis bostrychophila. The sequence goes on from CM075215.1 coordinate 5,495,560, forward strand.
TTGTATTCCATTCCGTACTCATTAGTGCGGGTTGCCTAAATTCTATTTAGCAGGAGACATTATGATAATAAGTTTTTTTAAACATTATTTAAGCATATTGGCACGTATAAACCCCCAAACAAAATTCGGTAGAATAGTGCTTTTTTTCAAAGTCAAAATTAGTAAGCAAAGGTTTAAATTATTATAAGCCAACAATTCAATGCATTAATAGCGAACCGACATCTGCGAAGGAGTATCGAGAATGGACAAAAAATAAAAAGAGCTAAACGAAAAAACCCTGTTATACCTGGCGAATCCCGAGAAAAAAAAGGTCGGAAAAAAATGGAAAAACCCAAAATTTAAAAAGTACTATAAAAGAAATGCCCCGAAATGTTTCTTTATTTGAATAACCAAGGTCAGTGCCGCAAGTACAAAGGACCGCTAGAAAAAGAATAGAAAATGTGAATTGAACCGAAAGAGTTTAATTTGGCATTTAATCCTATTATGAGAACACGTTCTTGAAGATCGAAGAAATTGTTTAAAAAAAAGAAAGAAAAAAAGTGCGAGATGCGATATCTCGCGATATTTGATGAAATATCGTCTCGTATCGTCTCGCATTTTTACAAATCTATCTCGGTCTCGTCTCGTATCGCAGAAACCTCATATCGTTCTCGTCTCGTCTCGCGCAAGACGCGAGACCGCGAGACGAGACGCGAGACTGTCTCGCAGTCTCGTGAATCCCTAGGCATTTGGTAACCTAATACCCTTAAAATTTCAATCAAAATGGAATAAAATCCTTATAACGCGAATTTGGTTTTCTTACCCGTTTGGAGCAACCTGCAGCCATATCAACATCAGTCGTCTGGTCAGGCATTTGCTTATTCGTCAAGAAAGATAATGGAACCGAATCAGTATCCGAATAATTGTCACTATCAGAGGCAATGTCAGGTTCAGAGTTATTTGAGTCAGTTTCGTCACAGTCAGAGTTATCGTCTAATTCCCCCGCATCACTAATTTCCAAAATTTCAACTGATCCGCCGAAGCAGTAGTAGTGTACAAACGACCCGGTTTCTTAACTAAATCCATAACTCTGTAAACATCAGACGGCAAAATTTCCGTAATCGTCAATGGTCCTCGATATTTTGGCATCGTTTTAGTAGGACCTTGACCCGATGGAGGCTTACATTTCATGTAGACGATGTCACCGACTTTATACTTCACAGCTGGCATCCGCTTTTGGTCGTATCGAGCTTTCATTTTCTCCTGAGCTTTTTGAATATTTGCACGTGCTTCGTCTCGCAACTGATCGTGTGGCGTAAATTCTTCGTTTACTGCCCCGATTTCGTTCACTAACGCAGGAAGCATATACACCGGTTTGTATCCATAAAGAAGTTCGAAAGGAGATCGACCCGTAGACGCATTTACTGCCGCATTAAGATCTCTTTGTACCAATTTCAAATGATTATCCCAATCCGAATGGTCTTCTTTCTTAATGTAACTGCTGACTAACGGAACTAAGGTACCGTGAACACGTTCGATTTGTCCGTTCGCTTGTGGCCTAGCCGTGCAATTTAAAGTAAACTTAATTCCATTTTCCGCACAAAAATCCTGAACCTCATCTGAAGTAAATGCGGATCCTCTGTCACAAATAATTAAACGCGGACGTCCTCTTTGCAAAATTAAGTCCTTCAAACAACGAACTACTAGAGGAGCGTCAGTAGATTTAACTGCATAAAGATGCACAAATTTCGTAAAGTTACAAACTAACGTCAATATATACTGATTATTTCGTGAGCTTTTTACAAATGGTCCGACATGATCCATATTTAAAATCTCGAAAGGCCTTGATGCCGTTGGAATCGGATGCAAAAAGCCTTGTTGCTTCCCTTTCTTCTTCTTGGTAAGAATGCATGTAATGCACGAATTCACGTGGTTTCGCACATAAGGCTTCATCTTCGAAAACCAAAAATGCTCTTGAATCTTGGCCATCGTTCTTTCAATTCCGAAATGGCCTAATAAATCATGATGATTGACGACCATCGATTTTCGCATTGGGGCCATTCAAATATTACGTCATCATTTTTTTCGACATTTTAGACCCCCTCCCCCCCCTTCGTCATCAAAAAATAGGCCTTTCTTATGGACATTTAACATTGGCGTCATCATTTCAAACACCCCCTCCCCCCCCTAAAATGATGACGTAATATTTGAATGGCCCCATTGATTTTGGAATCACAAATAAAAGACGTTGATTAACGCGTCGAAACAATCGTCCATCCTTAAGCTCAAAATTCTTAACATGATTGACTTCACTTGGAGTTAATTCTTCAGGCTTCTTATGCAATAGTCGAATGATAACTTGCAGTTCTTCATCTTGTGCTTGCATCATGGCGACATGGTCTTCATTCTCGAGAAGGAGCATAACAGAAGGTTGACCTACAGGATATCTACTGAGTGCATCAACATGTTGCATCTTTTGTCCCGATCGGTGTTTGATGGTGAAGTCAAACTCTTGTAACTGCATATACCAGCGTGCAACCTGCGGGTTTAACGTCTTCTTTTCATTTAGGTACATTAAGGCTTCACAATCTGTAATAATCGTAAATGACAAATTTATCAACATAGACCGTAATCGTTGGGTGGTACTCCATATGATAGCAATTAACTCAAGTTATTTGAATGATAAATAGATTCGGCATCAGAAGTACGTCGACTGACACAATAAACCAGATGCATTTGACCATCTGAACCCTCTTGCAACAACATGGCTCCAACTCCTTTAGCACTGGCATCTGTGTGCAATTCCGTCCTAGCTTTGGATTATAAATCCTTACTACCGGCTCTGAAGTTAAACGATCCTTTAAAGTTTGGAACGCATTTTCTTGTTCCTCAGTCCACTGAAATTTGCCAGCTTCACGCACTAAGCGTGTCAAAGGTTCAGCGATCACCGCGAATCCCTTAACGAAACGTCTAAAAAAACTACATAGTCCTATATAAGATTGAACATCACGGATACTCTGAGGACGAGGATATTGTGCTATCGCTTCTACTTTCCGCATCCCTGGCTTAATTCCATCTTGACTAATCCTAAAACCTAAAAATTCTAACTCTTTCTTTCCAAACTCACATTTAGAAAGTCTTAACGTTAAACAATATTTTTTCAATATTTCTAAAATTAAACGAAGTCGTGCTAACATGTCTTCCCAAGTTTTGGCATGTACTAACATATCATCAAAAAAACTAGAAAGGAATGAATACTTTCTTCTAGAAACTAGAAAGGAATGAATACTTTCCGTGAATCGGACGGCGCATCCCTATTTGTTTTGCATTTACATCAATTGAAAACATGTCAATTTTATCTGAACGTTCAGCATCCACCTTTTCCATTTGAACTTTTGAATCGACAATTAATCAGTAGCTACAACTTTATAAAAATCATCAGCTGATACCCCCCTAGCAAGAACAGTTCCCGCCCTTAATTCTTTTTCACTTGGATCCAACCATAGAACGGGAAATAAAGTTTCTTTCTCCTTTTGACACTTTTAATAACGTTCTTTCATTTGTTAAAACATCACCACACTCCATATTGACTTCAGTGCGAATCCAATTTACCATGTGAGGCTTTAACGAAACCTTGTCCTAAACCTTCAATTCAACTTTTGACTGCAGACAGTTGATGTCAATGTCCTTAAAGGGAAAGTCATCTCTATGTCCAAAGAACAACATGTTGTCTTTCTTAATCGAACAGTTATTTGGGAGCTCTGTCCAGGAACAACCAACTATCAATGGATGTGGCACTCCATCAGGCACAATCAATAAATCAACATAACCTGAAAAATCATCAATTTTTAAATTAATTGGACGTTTACCAACACTGAAAGTAACAGGTTATCTATGTGTTACCAAAGCCATAAATAGGTGTTACATAATCTGTAAAATTTAACCCTATCGTGATGGCTTGACTTTGTACCATTGTACAACTGAACTCCCACAATCGATCAAACCATCTACTTCGTTATCATTGACTAAACATACCTTATTATATTTATGTTCACCTTTGACCTGCTGATTACTTACATCTAAAACATGCTGTGTAACCTTATAATCATTTTTATTTAAATCATGTTTTTTTCTATTTGGGCACTCTTACTGATATGTCCAATTTTGTTGCAATAATTACAACTAGGCTCCTTAGTACAATCCTTACTTTTGTGACCGAATCCATTACAATTAAAGCATTTACAGTCCTTATCACAATCCTTCGAACAATGACCTTTTCACCACAATTATAACACCGGTCCTTTTGTTTTTGTTTTTGGAATCCTGCAGACTGCTAGAGGCGAAATTTCTTAATACAGGTCGCTTAGGCGGCCGATTCCCTCCTTTTGCTCTCTGCAGCGGCACCAATGTTTGTTTTCTGTGGAAGTTTGCGTAATTTTTTTTTCCCAAGACAGTTGCGTGTTTCCGGTCGTTTTTCGTCTGTTTGAGTGCCATTGTGATGTTTTAAAATTTACGGACTTTTAATTTTGGTCCGGGAGGCCTTTTCAGTAATTTTAGGTGGCGGCACGCTCGCTTCGCTCGCTGCCGCAATTAAAAAAATTAACTCGGTCAATGAACAGTTAAAACGGCCGATCAGCCGGTCTTGGGAAGTTGGTTTCAAATTTTACGGACTTTTAATTTTGGCCCGGGGCGCCCTTTCAGTAATTTTAGGTGGCGGCACGCTCGCTTCGCTCGCTGCCGCAATTTAAAAAAAATTAACTCCGGTCAATGAACAGTAAAACGGCGCTCAGCCGGTCTTGGGAAGTTGTTTCAAATTTTACGGACTTTTAATTTTGGCCCGGGGCGCCCTTTCAGTATTTTAGGTGGCGGCACGCTCGCTTCGCTCGCTGCCGCAATTTAAAAAAAATTAACTCCGGTCAATGAACAGTAAAACGGCCGCTCAGCCGGTCTTGGGAAGTTGGTTTCAAATTTTACGGACTTTGGGGGAAAAAAAGTACGCGAAAAAAAAAGGTACGGAAAAAAAAAGCATACCCACGGCAAGTATCGAACCCAGATCTCCAGCGTAGCAACCGAGCGCCTCAATCCACTGCACTACACCGTGTTGCTGGCAGTGGATGCGAAAACACGGCTTCTTGACTTGAAACAGTAGCCATGAGCCATCGCAAAAGCGATTATGGGCAAAGCAAAACAATAGCGGGAGCAAAAACCGGTTGTAGAGAGCAAAAGGAGGGAATCGGCCGCCTGAGCGACCTGTAAAAAGAAATTTCGCCTGCTGCGAATACCATTGAACTTATCCTTTGACTCCTTTGATTCCTTTGATTCTCCCTGTCGTCCCTCGCGGCATTATTTGAAAAATTCTCTTTTCGTCGTTTCAAAGTCTTTTCATAAAGTCGAACATCAGCAATTAATTCGTCGAAATCCTTGTGGTTTCGCGAAGCTAAAAATTGGCTTAACTCCTTGGAACGGAATCCAATTACCATCTCCATCTTTGTTTCGACAAACTCCATCTGAGCTTCTTGACTTAACCTTAACTTGTCAAAACAACAAGCATAGACACTCTCATCCTTAGCTTGCTTTCTTTCCAGCATCTGCTTAAATTTGTCTGCCCTCGTCTCTTTCCCAATGAAAGTCTTCCTAAATCTATTTTCAAATTCAACCAGCTGGTCCCGATTTCAGCTGATTTGCCCTGAACCACTGTTTAGCACCCTCTGCCAATGTGTTTGTGCCAGTTGGAGACAAATCTCATCAGTCCAAAAATGAAGGGTCTTTTTGCTCTTGATCTCTCGTAACCAATATTTTGCTTCATCACATCCTGCTTTAGCAATGCCTTTACTCAAATCGGGCATCACCTGCATGCTTGATGTAAACTGATTCCGATGAGGCACATCCTGAATAGGCTTATCCTTACTTGCTATTATGGCTTGAATCAACATCTGATTTTGTTCAAGCAACTTCGTCAGCACGTCATCTGAATGCCGTATAGGCGTCTGTTGCCCGGACATCCCGTCATCCATTGTACATCCTAAACCTCGTGGTTGCGTCATCTGATCCAACGATTCATTTTGCGTTATTTCGTTCGTCTGTTGTTTCCGTCTTATGGTCGTCTCGTGCGTATCGTTCGGTATCGTTGAACAGAATGTCATCTTCATCCATCGAACGATATTCACCGATACTGCTGACGTCGTCATCATTACGTTCAGCGTGATGTATCTCGACTTCCGTTGTGATAACCTGAGCACTTTTTTTTTTATCGCTTTTAGCTTTTTTTGACCTAGTCATCATGGCGCCGTTAATAATTCATCCTTTTGCATTTGCACTAATAGACGATTTCGGAGATTACGTCACGCCGCTAAGAATTATGGGTAAAAATTTTGTCGTCTGGTCACCGGGGACAAACAAATCGAAGAAATGGCCGGGTCTAATGTAAAGTAACTCGATTTTTCACTTATTAGTCATATTTTTAAGCATTTAAAAACATTTTACGATTTGTATTTCATTTTTAACAGTATATTAAAGATGGGCGATATTATAACAACGCATGTTATAACGTATTATCCTTTTTTTTTATCGCTATAGGTTTGCGAAGACGATTTTAACACCAGGGGTTCCTTTGCAAATACCATATTAAAAGATTCATGCAATTTTTATAAATTTTTACTGTAATTAATATTTATGCAGTAAATTTTAATTGATCTTAAATTTTGTTTTAAGTTTCATTTCAATTTACAGATGAACATGAAAGTGTGCCATAAAAAAAAAAGGCAGCATTTACTATTTAGTATTTCTGATTTGGCCTTTTTTTTTGGAAGAGTGATTAAGTGCTTATCCCCCAATGAAAATCCATGACTGGTAGTAAAAATAAATTTATAACAATTTTATTTACATGTTCAATTTTAAAATAGCATAAGATGTCTCTGTTTAAAATGGAATGTAAGTGATTATATATGAAAATAAAATTTCAAACTTATTTGTTCAAAATAATTATTATAATAAAATAATTAAGCCAACCAACTAATGAATCATCCATCATGTATCCACCATTTATATTTATGCTTTACAAAAAAAAAAAATCTACATAAAACATTTTGCATAAAACGTGGTCATAGAATTTTATTATTAAAACATACTATAATTTCATTAAAGTTTAAAACTAGCCTTTAATTAATTCATTAAGGAAATTGGCAAAAAAACAAATTATGCATCCAACCTAAGATATCTGTGGCAAAACTGTAAGAGGTAAGGGAAAATATGTGAAACTCTGTCATCCTCACCCTGTGCTATACAAAAATCTTAACCTTTGCAAGTTTGTTCGTTAAGATTTCTTCTTGAGGAGTAAATCTGTCACGATATTTCAAAAATGGTGGCATGATTACTTTAACTCCTATTTCCGGCATCTCAACTACTATATCAAAGCCTCAATCAACCGTAGCCAAATCACCCCAGTCCATTAAATTTCTAATACCGCTTAGTAATACAATCTCTTTGTCGCTTATAGACAGAACCTCAAATCTGTCACTGATAAAAGAAATTGATCCTTGACTTACTCCAAGTAGAAACTTTACAGTATCCGGTAATATTCTTAATAGAAAAGTTTTCTCTTCTACAAGCCAGGATCCATCTCATGCATTTATCATGGACTTTAGACGGCAGTAAAAATTTAAAATTCATATATATTTCATGTCACAATGTAGGGAATCGCTGTTGCAAATTGAATGGCAGTAATAATTCGTCGGCATTTTAGTACTAAAACAAAACTGAATAAGAAAAAAATTGGTTTAATGCGGTTTGCAGAAGTCGTAAAATGTGAAAAAATTTTTTTTAAAGGCATTTCTTTAATTTAAAACCTCAAATTCATTGTGCAACTTTCAAATAATATATACTTAGCAAAACTTCCGGCTCATCCCACTTCTGATTTGTTAAGAGTACGCATCATCGGGGCAGCAGACAAATCGTATTTTTCGATTTGAGGGAAAACGAAGACGAATCTTGAGAATCGAAAAGCTAGCGCATATTCGGAATTTTAATCTAAATATGCGCTAGCTTTATGATTCTCAAGATTCGTCTTCGTTTTCTTTCAAATCGAAAAATACGATTTGTCTGCTGCCCCGATGATGCGTACTCTTAAGGATGATTAGAAATTTCTAATCATCCTTAAGAGTAATTTTTTAAATTTTAAAATTTAAAAAATTAGAGGGCGCTGTTGCTTCCACTTCTGTTTCTGCCACGAACAAGATGGAGCAAAATGGAGATCTGAACAAGTAGTTTTGCTTTATTTTATGTTGAATGTAAATATATTCGAAACAATTGATATTCGGGTTTTAAAATGTAAATGCTTTTTGCTGTTCTCAGATTCATGTATAGGCGAACTTTTCTCTTTAAACCCTGACCTGCTTTGTCTTTAATTAATACTTAATGTTTAATATGCGCATATCTTCATTTCCAGAACATTGTTGGCAAAGGCAGGAATGGAGATGGAATGGTTGATCTACTTGGTGTACCCAAATTTTTTTTGCTTCTAATTGATTCAGATGCATTTATGACATCTACGAGGCAAGCAGGATTTCCTGGTTAGTTATTTCCCTTAGTTACGTCATTATTTCAAACAAAACTTTAAAAAGTGTATTCTGTTTCAGGTCATTAAATTTAAATGCTTTCTGGGGGATGAGGATTATACCATATATAAGAGACAACTGCTACCTTTTCACTGGCTTATACAGCAGGAGTGTCCAATCTTGTGTCAACCTTGGAACGCCAAAAAACAAGTTATCCCTTGGCCCTGACGTTCCAGAATTATTTTAAATTTTTTATTTACATACACATTTTTTACTTTTCAATATTTACAAACTTTAATTACTTTTTTTAAAATTTTTTATTATTTTTTATTTTTTTAACTGTTTAAAGCGATGGCCAGGGGGAAAAAGAAAGTAGGCAAAGTTAATAAAGGGAGAAATAAGGGGAATAAAGGTGAAAATAAAGGTAAAGGTGAAGGCGAAGGAGAAGGAGATGCGGACAAAGAGGAATTGATTCAGGATAGACCTGGACTGGAAAATTGGGAGAGCGTAGTCTGTCACACACTCGTTTGGATCCAAACACTTGCGTACACTAAATGCAAAAGATTTCTTTTAAAATTGGAGGATAAAATTCAGCAGGAGGTACGGTTTTTACTCTCACTCATGAAAAACGATCGAAGAGCCCACGGGTAAAAATGGATCAGATTCAGTTTGTTTACATTCTACTTTTCCCAGATTTTTAGCAAAAAAAGTTTAAACAAAAATGTAGAATCTAATAATTTCTTCCGTGCTCTTGTCGATTATTAAGAGGAATCATTTAGTCGTGGCAGCAGACTTAATCGCATTTTAATTTTTACGGGGAAACGAAGACAAATCTCGGAACAAAAAATATTAAAGAATTTTCGGAATTTTTTCCTTAAAAGTCCTTAATTTTTTTTGTTTCGGGATTTTTCGTCGTCTCCTCGTAAAAAATAAAATACGATTAGTCTGCTGCCACGATGATGATTCCTCTTAACGGATTTTTAAATGACATCTGGTAGCTTCAGTTACACCGTCATCGATCGCTTGGGGTACAGGTTTTCACTTGCTATCTTTGCAGCCTTGGGAAAACTCCGCGGCGAAGGAACTGCTACAGCTTTTTCAGAACCTCAGCGGTACAGAAACCGGTTCTTATTCCTCTGAAGATTATTTGAAAAAACTTCACGGCGAGGATTATGTACCTGAAGAAGAAGACGCTGAATCCTCCTTCCTTAAAATGTACGGTCATTTGGAGGAACTCGTCAAAAACAACGAGGAGGAAAAGAAAGCTTTAGAGAATTTGTTCGTTATCAAATATACAGAGACCATCATTTGTTCGGCATGCTACAGCGATAATGCCGACGCTCCGGAGACAAGCAGGCAATTGATACATCTTGAAGTTCCCCAGGGTCTCAAATCAAAGCAAACACTCGAAATGTGTATGCAAAGATTTTGCAGTTACCAAGGACCGCTGTTTTGCAAAAAATGCCGACAAGACCAAAACTCCTTCAGGACTCGCAAAATTACAAGATGTCCTCGCATTTTGATTTTTTCTTGCAGCACCATCAATCCCGAAATGAAAATCGATTTGAAATACCCGAAAAAAATTAAATGGTCGTCGGAATGTCTTCAAGACCAGCAGACGTGCGGTCGATCCTACAACCTGAAAGCGGATATTATGAGGGTACCGCTTGTGACAGAAGAAAGATATCATTACATCGCAAATGTTTTCGTCGAAGACAATTGGTATAATTTTGACGATCTCAAAGTCAAAAATCATGACAAGCTTGTGTGTCCAGAGGATTATTTGAATGAGACGGGAAGGAGAAAAAAAAGAAGAGGCGCTACTTTTTCATCACATTATGTACTCCTCTTGGTTTACGAAAGAGAAAAATCTGATCCGCCAGATGATAGCAGTGACCTGTCTGAGGTGAATCATTACCTACAGCATATTATTATCTATAAAGATTTAGGTTCTTATCTATGTTTAACTTCAATGTTACGTTGCGAAAACCTCTCTTTGAATTACGGTCATAAAAACTGGTCTGGGTGGAAGCTCGTCCTACTTCAAAATACAAGGGAGGCCATATTCCGCTTATCTACGCTCATTCTAGTTCATTAATTTCAGCACGGCAGCGCTAAATGCACACGAGATTCTTTGGTTGGTTGCTAAGATCACATGATTTAAGAGTACGCATCAGTCGTGGCAGCAGATAAATAGCGTTTTTCTTTTTACTGAAAAACGAAGACAAATCTTAAAAAAAGAAAAAATTACAGAAATTTTTAGGAAAACATTTTAAAGTGTTCTTAATTCTTTATTTTTCTAGATTTATCTTTGTTTTTCGATAAAAAGAAAAATGCGATTTACCTGCTGCCACGACTGATGCGTACTCTAAAATACAGACTTCTGAGTTTCAAAAATCGACGTTGTTTTCGATGGTGCTAAATCATAGTCTGCTCTTAGAACTAAAATCGGCGAACTTAATCGGTATAATTTCGAGGGGGTAGCTTCCAGTCTTATCTTTAAGAGCTTTTAACCGAAAGCCGACATGACACTGTTACGGGACACCCAAGTGGAGTTTGTACCAAAACGCGGGCCCATAGCCAGAGCGAAGAGCCGGGGGGGGGGGGGGGGGGGCAGTTGGGCTTGTTAAGGGGGCCAATAGGCCTTCATTCCCTATATCTCATGAGGTATAGGGAATGAAGGCCTATTGGCCCCCATTCGTTTTTTTGGCCCACCCTGCAGGGTGGGCCAAAAAAACGAATTTTTGAATTTGAAAACGCCTGAAATGGGAATCAATGCCTTATTATAATACTATTAACCCTAATTTTTTTTTTTCAGATTTTTTGAAGGTCATCTTGAGGTCGCGCAACGACCTTGAAATTTTTGAAAAGCCCATATAAGGGCAAAAAATAACAATTTTTGTTTTTGCTGAAAAAAGTGTCGCTTCCTATCGGAAATTTTGCGTACATTACGAATATGAAGTTGAAAATTCATTTTTGTGTACAGTTTTTAAGCTAAAAGAAAAAGCAGCCTAAAGCATTTCAGAGTATAGAAAATAGGCGTAAAGCTCAAAAACCGAACACTTAAAATGATTTTGGACTTCATATTCGTAATCTACGCAAAATTTCCGATAGGAAGCGACTTTGAATGATACTTTTTTCAGCAAAAAAAAATTTAATTTTTTGCCCTTTATGACCTTTTCAAAAACTTCAAGGTCGTTGCGCGACCTCAAGATGACCTTCCAAAAATCTGAAAAAAATTAGGGTTAATAGTATTATAATAAGGCATTGATTCCCATATCAGGCGTTTTCAAATTCAAAAATTCGCTTTTTTCGGCCCAACCTACTATACCTGTCATGCTTAGCCAATTTACTCCAGCGTGGGCACCGAGTAGACCAGGGGGGCGTTGTCCCCCCTGGCACCCTCTTGGCTACGGGCCCGCCAAAACGATAGCACAATGATACCTTTGAAAAGGCACCAAAGTGACACCAAAACGACAATTTTGCCTCTTACCATACTGTTGGAGCTTGATTATTGGAGCCATACTATTGGACATTAACACACCAACACCATCACAGCCAAGTCTAATTTACCCCCCACTCCCCGTCCTGGCGGTTTTACGTATGAATAAAACATTCTCGATCCTGCTATACCTTCCCGTTGTTAAGGGGGTTATCAAGTACCCCAGTAGCCAAGGGAGGCGTTGCGCCCCGACTGAGACTCACGCCCTCCCTGGAAAAATTTCCGACCCATGTATTTTTTCTATCTCCCTCCGTATTATAAAAGACCATTTGAAGCCCCCCCCCGGGAAAATTCGAGCCCTCTATTCTCTCTGCCCCGGGCTAAACAGACTTAAATGCGATTATCATTATTTTAATGCTGAGCCTCCTCTAAAAAAATGTCAACAAAGGGGATGCACGGGTGGACTCTGCCTTCGCCTGGCAATTTTTCACGGATGCAAATTTCGGACATTTTTTTAGAAGTTCAGGGAAAACTTTTAAAATGCCAATCTATAATTTTCACTTATTTAAAACATGAACTGACTTGACCGTTTGCATACCTAAAGCAGGCGCTGCTGCCTCTTCACTAGGATGGACTGAAAACGTTTTACATTTAGAGGTTTTCGCAAATGAAGACTCCACGGGAAAAATGATCAGATTCCATTTTTGCTTTATCGACCGCAGGGAGAATAAAGCATTGTTTTTAGCACAAATTTCAGATTCTCGGTTTTTGACACGTTTTGAAGTCCCCTGATGCCGAAAAAAGCAAAATTTGGATGGTGGCCGTGTGTGTTGTATGTGTGTATGTGTGTATGTGTGTATGTGTGTATGAATATATGAATATATGTGGAAAAAAAAGTGTCTGTCGGAAGAAAAGCAGAAAAACGAAAGAACGGATCTCGATGATTTTTGGTGGGTAACAACTTGTAATGAAATGTAGGTGCTGATTAGTTTTTGAGCCAAATCGGTTCAGCGATTCGGAAGCAGTGAGTGAAAATGTTGAATTTTCAACAATTTCAAGATCTTTTTTGACTATAAATCGCGAACGCAACTACCGATTGAGTCCGATTTTCGTACTGCAGTAGATATTCATCCAGATACGCTACCATTGAAATTTGGTTAAATTCTGTTGAGTGGTTCAGAAACCGTGAGCAGGGCTAAAAGTATGGGTATAGGCCGTAAAAACCGATATCTCGACTTTTGAAACGTCACGATATGACGTCATCGATTACGTCAACAAAGCGATTTGGATGCTGATTGGTGGGTTCCTCGTGGGTGCTAACGAAAAACTAACCGTATTTTTGAGAATATTTTCGGGGTAGAGGATTCCGAATCTGAAATAATTTTTCAGAAATTCGAATTCCTTATGCCCATACTGCGGCTTTAGTGGACCTCTGATCAAAAATCTAACCGTATTTTTGAAAATATTTTCGGGGTAGAGGATTCCAAATCTGAAAAAATTTTTCCGAAATTCGGATTCCGTATGCCAGTAATGCGGCTTTGGTGGGCGTCGGATCGAAAATCTAACCGTATTTTTGAAAATATTTTCAGGGTAGAGGATTCCGAATCTGAAATAATTTTTCCAAAATTGGAATTCTTTATGCCCGTACTCGGCTTTGATAGATCTCGGATCAAAAAACTAACCATATTTTTGAGAATTATTCAAATAGTCGATAAAGCACTTTGATCGGTTCACCGATCTCATTTTTTTGTTTACACTTAGCTCTTATATTTATCTTATGTCAAAACAATCGAAACAAAAACATGGAATCTGATCATTTTTCCCGTGGAGTCTTCAAATGAATTCGGTTCATTTGGTACCTCGATTTTTAATTTAATTGCCCTATTACCTTGATCGATAGACGGAAGACAAACTTGAGGAGGAACAAAAAAATGCCGAAGATCTGGCGAGAACCATAAAGGAATCGGATGTGACGACAGCGGGTGACACGATTGCCGAATACGCTAAAGCCATGGGCAAGGACGTTTCTGAAGCTGGAAAGGAACTGTGCGAAACTGCAAAACAAGTGTTTGATAAATGGACGAAAGACCCGAAGAAAAGATTAAGAGAAAGCGAAGAAAGAGAAGGCGGTGAAGCGAAGAAACCAAAAGCTTCAGCTGATGATGAAAACGGAACCGACGATGAAATGGTAAATGGCGGTGAAATTACAAGTGGCGACGAGCAGGCAACCGACATTGAAAGCGCAACTGATGATGAAAGCAGCGGAACGACGCAAAAGGCAAAAAAAGTCGACGCGAAAAGCCAGGAAAACCAAAAAAAGTCACAGTAGGAAGGAGAAATGTTCGTCGTAAAGTCGATAAAGATGACGCGAATTTAGGAACTCACGGCACACATTCAAAAAATGTGGAAAATCCAATACCGGAAAAAGGGGAAGGAGAAAGAAATGACGATGAAATTTCAGAGTTGTAAAAGCTATTTTTACGAAAAATTTAAAAAAAGAAAAAAATATACATGTATATAAAAAAGAAATCACTAAACAAAGTGTTTGTTGGAGCAACCCAGAGAGCATGTAGGTTTACAGTTCACTTGCAGTAGGTTGGAATTAGCAAGCCTGTACACTTACAATAAGTCACGTTTGTAAGCCTGTAGCAAGCCTAATGTACACTAACTAGTTTCCTTACATTTGCCTTGCTGCAAGCCTGCAAAGTACGTTTACATTGCAAACATGTGGTAAGTCTACCATATAAGCTTAAATTACGTTTAACGGAATAGTAAACGGGAAACCTTTCAATCCCCCCTCCCCCTCCCCCTCCCCCTCCTTTGGAACCCGTTTTTTATCCTGTTCTAAGATGGGAAATTTTTAAGTATTAAAAAATATTAAAATAAATATACCTATAGTAATATTTTGATCTATTATTTTTTCTTTTTTTTTAAAATTACTGCAATGTACAATTAATAATGAATAAAACGTTATTTACGTTAGTAAAAAAACATTCGATTCGGTAAATGAATATACCCAGCTCTTGTCACACTTACAACCATTTATTTTCACACTGCATGCTATAACTCTGCAGGATGAGCAGATTTCGGACATTTTTTTTTTCAATACCGCCGGAAAATGATCATCCTTAACGAATTTTGAAAAAAAAAAAATCTATGTTAAATTGCAGAAAAACCTCTTTTTAAAACCCGGAAAAAGCGTTAATTTTATCACAGAAAGAAACAAACATTTTAAAGTGAAGAAATTCATGGCTTTTTAAAGGATAGTTATAATCCCTCCCCTCCCCCCCAAAAAAAAAAAAAAAAAGTTGGTTGATTTGTAATACAGGTTTATAACGAGTTGAAACAAAAAAAATTGATTCATTAAAGTATGTTGCAGGAGGAGAAAAAAAGTTTTTGCACCCTTGTTAATTGGCATATGTGAGATAAGAGTAACGACAATAGGTTTTTGCGTGATAAAGAGTAACGACAATATTTGCGCCTATTGTTAACTTATGAATTAATGAAGCTTTAGAATAAATCAGAATCCTCTGCTTTATACAACTAAATTCGCATTTTTTTGAATTTCAAAGCATTTTAAACCAATTTTAATCGATTTTTTTTTTTTTTTTTTTGTACATTCAAATACGAAATCGATCTGGCTTCAATTTATGAAAGACTTACTTTCCACAAATAAATTACTACAAGGAAAAACAGATATTAGTCCCAAAAAGCGTTACTCTTATCACATGTTCTTATATCAATAACTTTTTGGAGCCTTGAAACATGGTGTATCTGTCCTGATACTAAAGTTCAACCATATAGTCTAACAATCATAAAAACTTACCAAAATTGTATGGGAAAATCCTTTTAAGAGAACACTTTTCCCATTTATCACCTGGCTTTGCATGTTTTCTGGCCAAATTGGATGCATTTTGAGATTTACTATTAGGAAAAAGGCATTCTTGCTTGTTGATAAGCCATCTGTTTGAGATCACGGCTATATCACCTGGTGCATTGTCATTCATGCCTTTGAATTCGACGATTTTGTAGCAGAGATTTTCCTGAACGAAAAAATATCTTTATTAATCCATTAACACTGAAATTTAAAGTCAAAATACATAAAAAACACGATTTAATGCACTTACATCTATAATTTTTGCATTTTTCATATTAACTGACATTTTTGATTTCCACACTTAGTACACTTTGAAATAAACGGAAAAAATCAAATCTGATCTCCGCCGATATGATGAAAGTTTAACGGTCACAATTTCAACGGTCGTTAAACGACCGAACAAACTTTGTTCGGTTGGATATTCCGGTTTGTAACGGCACTCTTATGTTTAACTTACGACAAACCTTTTTTTTAGGGTTCTAGAACATTCTTCGCGAAGCTTAACGAATGTTCACGGTTTTCACCGAGCCGAACCATATCGGGAAGTTAATATGGCGGACAAAGAAAAGAAAATATGATTTTATAGTAATTTTTTCTGTGTTTTGTTTAGTTTTTAATCCTTTTGTTGTGTTCAATTAAATTAAAAATCAACCAACATGCAGTCACAAAAGGATAACCAAGAAAGTAAGGTAAGGCAAAAGCATTTTCTTCCCATGCATCTCGATTAAAATATATCAAGCTGTAGAAATCTCTCCCTATAGAAATATATCAATTTTCTTAAAGTATTGCATCATCTCCCAGGTATTTTTGTTGGATAGTTGAAAATAAAAGAATGCATACCTTAAAACTTAAATAATGTAATGAATACAATAATTAATAATAATAATTATGCATGAAGAATTAGTTAATTGGCAATAATATTAATTTTAAATTCTTTTGAATTCACAAAATACACATTTATTATCAATTTCAGCCATCCAACAAAAATGGAAGGGAAAAAATGCAATATTTAATAACAATTCATTACGATTGCTTTTAAATAGCATGCACATTGGCTATTAACTTAGCAATTGATTTTTCCAGCCTCCAAGTCTAATTTTTTTTTTGCGAATATTTAAAACAGATTTGAAGGATTGACTTGCTGGGTTAACAGTTGTAATATTTTTATTTTTTGAAACTGATGTATTTAGAGCACTATATCACTTTATGTTTTCTGACGAGAGACAAAGCTACCTATAAATGATTATGGATAAACAATACTGCAGCTGTTAGTTGTATCTAGTTAGCAAGCCAAACCTTTAAAATATTTATAAAAGCAACTCTTTTTAAGCTTGTAGATTAGCTTGTGAACCTTCTTAGGCTTGTCGATTATAAAAAAATTAAATTCTAAGTTAATAACCAATGTGTATGCCTATTTAAGAGCAATCATATTTAATTTTTATAAAATGCTGCATCAGTTTCTTTGTATTTTTGGGTAAGTATTTTTGAGCTCAAGCCTGATGCCATTAAATAGGCACACACTGCTTATTATCTTTGAATTTGATTTTTTTCATAATTGACAAGCCTAAAAATTTTTTTATTCTGTTTTTTAAAAAATTTTTTAAACAAAGTTGCTTTTGTAAATATTTTTAAAGGTTTGGCTAATGGGAAGGCTGATGGACTCAAGCAGATTTGCATCAGCTTTTCAAAGTAATATTTAAAAGATCTTACCTACTTTAAAAAGCAACACATAAGAAAGAAGAATTTGTTTCAAAATATTTCAGGAATAAAAGAAATAAATTTTAATTATGAAAAGAAAGATAAATTAGGATTTATAGTACTTTTAGTTTTTTTAAATAAAAATTTAAGAAACGTTTAAACATTTAGTGCCCAATAATTTAGATTATGTATTTCAATTGAAATGACTAGGAAATATAGAGCTTTGATTAAGAGGATTCTTTTTAACTTAGAAAAAAAAAAAGACTTACAATTATTTGATCAGTATTTCGGTCAGTGTTTTAAATAAACGGTCAGTATTTTAAATAAATGGTCAATGGGTAAAATAAATGGTCAGTATTTTAGTGATCATCAGTAACGATTTGACCAGTATAAAAAAATAGTTGGTCGACCAACTATTTTAACACTGATCAGTGTTAAAATTAAAGGATCAGAATCGCAATTAAAAGGACATTATTTTAACTACATGATCGGCAAATTAATTGTAAATTTAGTATTTTAATTGTTTTGTCAGTAAAGCAAAAATTTATTTTGGCTATGGAATAGGGTGATAGAAAAAAAAGTCTTTCCGATTTTGTTCTTTAGCAAAAAAATGGATTCATTATAGTGTAAAAATGCAGGGAAAATTTTGAAACATTTCTTTTTAACGACTTAGACGTGTCGCAGAGCAGCAAAAGAGCCTAAGCCACCATTTTTTTCTTATCATTTAATGAAACGAAAATTATTGTTGCACTTTTTCGTAATGAATTTTACAAAAATGGACTTTGTAGGTGCTTTTGACGTCGTAGAAGACTGATTTCACCATCCCAATTTTCTCTCACTAACGCCTGAGTCGCTGTTGACGCTTTTTTTAGCGCTTAATCCCGATTATTCTGGCTTAATTTTTATTTATTTCCCAATTTGGAGCCCTGAAAATTTTTTTTTTTTTGCTAATTGATTAGACTCATGGAAAAATGCTCGGGGAACACGAATTTTGTGATTTCGATTTTCCCCAGTCAACGTCCGATTGGCCTGCAGCGCTTTTAGAACACCTAAAAGTTATAAGTTTTTGCCTAGTTAACAAGTTATTTTTGTTAGTTAACGCCTAATATCCCATTTAACGTGTGTTTCGCGTACGAAACATGTATTTTTAATGTCAAAGGGTCCATTAATTCTGTAAGTTCACAATTTTTAAAAAATAAATACTAACTAGTTAATAATTTTATTGATCAAACACTATTTTTTTACCGACCAACTTCCATTATTTTTCCAGACAAAACAGCAATACTTCACCGATCATTTATTTTAAATACTGACCAAAAAGGCTTCACGGAATACCGGAAGGAATGGCTGTTTTGTCCAACACTCGATTTACGGGTGAAAAATACAAATTTTAGGTATCTAACAGACTCCTTTGACTTTTTCTTGTATTTTTGGTGCAAGTCTCAACTTGTTCCAAGCAAACGCGAGCCTGGAAAACAAAATCAAAAGTTTTTCGACAGCAATTTTTTTAAAATTATTTTCCAGCCGCTCATTTATTCCAGGCAAGTTGAAATCTGTCCTAAAAATTCCAGGATGTACCAGAGGAGTTCGTTAGATACCTAACATTTCAATTTTCCACCGTAAATCGAGTATTAGACCAAACAGCCATTCCTTCCGTGAAGCCTTGTCTTAAATACTGATCAATCAATTTACATAAAAAATACAACATTTAATTTAAAAATACTGACCAGTTAATACAAGCCAAAAAAGAATGGTAATGGCTTGTTTTTATTATAATTAATTTTCAATGATTTATTACTGTTGTAATTGTTACTTTTTATCTCCACTTTTGGAGTGGGCTTTTAGGGATCATATGTTCATAATATTATTATTATTATTTTTCGCTTTTTTGACTCCCTTCTATAAACCTTCCTCTATATTTTCTAATCAAATCAGACGAAATCAACAAAAACAATAATAATAAAAATAAAAATAATAGAACGTCGAACGCTAATATAAAGTATCTAACATTCGGCCATCCTTCCTAATCAGACGCCCTCGTCTGATAGTGTAATAAATAATCTAATAATACTCAAATTCGGGGTCCTGCTTTTTAATCCTTTTCCTCTTGCTAACTGCTCTCGATTCTGTCACCTGTGCAGCCTCCTCTTCATCATCGCCTACGTCATCACTATCACCATCGTCATCCTCCGATTCAATCATTTTCCATCCTTTGATGCTCGACACATGAACCGTTGTTGCATAAGTTCTGTTCTTCTTTCGTCCGGCCAAATCCATAACAGTGTAATTATCATTAGGCAAAACCTTAGCAATTACCATGGGTCCATACCATTTGATTTTTGTCTTGTTTGGGTTTCCATCGGCTATCGGCTGTTTTTTGATAAATACAATTTCACCTAGATCGTACTTCGGTGGTTTTTCATGTTTCTTATCAAAGTAAATTTTCATTTTCTCTTGCGCTCTTGAAATGGATTCTTTCATTCCCTCTCTAATATTCACCGGATTTTCATATTTTTGCTCCGCGGTTTCTTTGACGTCTTCGATGTAATTTTTTAGTATGTTACAATTGAACTCAGGGTCATATCCATATAATGCTCTAAAAGGTGACACTCCTGTTGACTTATTTACCGTCATGTTTAGATCTTTCTCCACTATTCTGAGTTTAGTGTCCCAATCTTCCTGGCTTCTCATGTGTACCATTAATACAGGAAGAATAGTGCGATTCGCTCGTTCTACTTGTCCGTTGGCTTGCGGATGATCCTTCGAATTTAGTGTACGCTTTATTCCTTTTTCTTCGCAATAATCTCCGAATTCATTGCTCCTAAATCCGCTACCACGATCAGCAATAATACGTTTTGGTAGACCTCTTTCCAGAAAAAATTTTTCCATTTTCTCGATAACAAATTCCGCAGAAACATCTTTCACTGCGTAAAGTTTTACAAATTTCGTCAAGTTGCAAACAATCACCAAAATATGCTTATTTCCTTTTTCAGTCGTTGCAAAAGGTCCGAGATGATCAACGTTAATAATTTCGAATGGTCGATCACCAGGTGGTATTGGATGTAACGTTCCAAGAGCTTTTCCGCCTGGTTTCTTCGTTATCAAACATTCAAAGCACATTCTAATATGTTGCTTAACATACCTTTTCATACCAGGAAACCAATATAATTTCATAATGTTCTGCATTGTTCTTTCAATGGCAAAATGACCACTTAAATCGTGACACTTAACTACAATGCTTTTTCTCATGCACTTAGGAATAACGTAAAGTAATTTCTCCTTTCCGTTCACCATGATTTTCTTGAAAAGTCGTTGCTGAGCAAGAACATAATCCCTTACTTCGTTTTCTTCTTCTTTCGATCTTTGGTGCGGTTCTTTTTCCAATATGAGAATTTTCCTTTGAATACATTCGTCACTTTTCTGAACCATCAGCATTTGATCCTCAAGAGATACGGAAATAAAACAGTCTAACCTTGAAGTAACTTCTTCCATTGTGTCCGTTGCTTCGTCAACAGCAGCTCTACTGAGGCAGTCTACGTGAGCCATCTTTCTTCCTTCTCGGTATCGTATATCATAATCGAATTCTTCCAAAAAATTTAACCATCTGGCTAATTGCGGTTTTCCAGTTTTCTTCGAATTTAAATACATTAAAACTTCACAATCCGTTACAATTACGAATCGAATTCCAATTAAAAATTGCCTAAGTCTACCCACTGACCAAACCATGGCCATAAGTTCTAATCGACTCGAGTGGTATGCACTTTCCGCAGAAGTCGTTTTCTTGCTAACATAATAAACCGGATGAAAAGCTTTGTCTTCTCCTCGTTGAAGTAG
Source organism: Liposcelis bostrychophila (assembly GCA_037577465.1). NCBI lineage: Eukaryota > Metazoa > Arthropoda > Insecta > Psocodea > Liposcelididae > Liposcelis > Liposcelis bostrychophila. The sequence continues at coordinate 5,516,942 of CM075215.1, forward strand.
TATTCCACCGATGCCTTTGCTCGAAGCATCCGTGTGAAGTTCCGTTTCCGCTTTCGGGTTGTACAATGCTAATACTGGATTAGACGTAAGTTCAGTTTTCAACGTTTTAAACGCTTCCTCTTGTGGGTTGCTCCATTTAAATTCTTCATTCTTCTTCGTCAATGACGTCAAAGGCTCGGCCTTCTGTGCAAAGTGCCTGATAAATCTTCTAAAATAAGATGCTAATCCAATAAAACGTCTCACTTGATGAACGTCTGTAGGTTGCTCGAAGTTCAAAATTACTTCAATTTTCCTTTTCCCCGGTTTAATTCCTTCTGCGCTAATGATAAATCCCAAAAAGTCGACTTCGGTTTTTCCAAATTCGCACTTATCCAATCGTAGAGTTAATTTAGCAGCCTTTAATCGTTCTAAGACTTCTCGTAAAATTTTTAACTTTTCGTCCCAATCAATAGCTGCTAACAATAAATCGTCCAGAAAATTCTGAATAATATCCTTTAAGTTTCCCAAAACTCGATGCATCAACTGCGTGAATCGTGCCGGTGCGTTGGTTAAACCAAATATCATTCGTTCGAATTGGCCCGTTTCATCTGGCGTTACAAATGCCGTTTTCCGTTTTGCTTCTTCGCTTAATGGTATTTGTAAATATCCTTGCATTAAATCCAAAGTCGTGAAAATCTTCTTTCCTGCGAGTTTTTCCAATAAATCATCAATATGCGGTAAGGGCGTATTGACCTTGACTGTTTGCTGATTCAAACGCCGAAAATCAACGCAAAGTCTATAGTCTCCCGTTTTCTTCGGTACTAAAATAACAGGGCTTGCATATGGCGAGACCGTTTCCGTGACGATTCCTTGGCGTTTCCAATCCGCGACAATATTCCGAATAATTTCTCGCTCCTTAGCATTCGTTCGATACGGTTTGCTTCTAATGGGTTTACTACCCGGTATTTCGTTAATTTCAGCTTCCATCAAATCCGTGCAGCCCAATTCTTCGATGCAGGTTGCAAAACAAACTCTGTATTCGTTTAACAATTTTAACAATTCCTCTAGTTCCTCTTTTGTAACTTGTTCCCCTACATTTAAGTCTTCTGCTACGATAGGTCTTTTCATTCCAATTTCCCTCTTTTTGGATTCCTGTTCTTTCCGCGCTTCGACGTAAAGAATTTGATCGTTCGCTAATTCCGCTCTCGCTAACGTATCACCAGCTTTGACGTCAATGTTATATACGCTAAAAACTGGTATCTTCGTTTTACCATTTCTAATTTCAATCAGACTTGTAATATCAGTATCCGCTTTTAAAATCGCATTTGAATCAATTTTTTGATCCGTGCAAACATCCACCCAATTAACACCTCTTGACAACTGAACGTTTTTCTCCGCTCGTAATTCGATTTTAGTGTTATCTTCCGAAATTTGGATTTCACAAAATGGCGATTGATTCCTATCCCCAATTATTACGGCATCGTCCTTTTTTATAAATACAATGTGCGGTTGTTGTAGCCAAGATCGTCCAACGATGAGATCGAATGCTTGAGCATCATCGTTTACAATAAATACTTTCACTTTCGCAGACTGTGAGGTTAACTTCCGTTGTGCCAATCGTTATAGACGCCGCTTGATCGGTTTTACCAAATCCAAATATTTCTTGCTTACGTTCAATATATTCCAATCCGATGCTTTTCGCCGCGTTTAATTTTAACGTACAATCCGAACTTCCGCAATCGAGTAAAGATACCATGTTTTTGTTTACATTGTTTATTTTGGCAAACTTGATGTAATTGTTTCGAACGTTTTCCGATTTCGAACACGGTGTCGTGGCATTAAGAACATGTTGAGCAGGCGGTGCTTCCAATTTCTTTTCCTTCTGGTTTTCTGTTTTCTGTTTACATTTTTCTGACGTATGCCCAATTTTCCCACATGCGTCGCATTTTCCTTTTCGCAACGGAAAGGGACAATCTTTCGAAAAATGCCCCAATTGTCCACAGTTATAACACGAATCAACATCTGACTTCTTATATTTGTTTTTATTTTCAGCGTCCTTGTTTTTGTCTGGTTCCTTTTGGGTTTTCGCATCGCCGCTAACGTTCTTGAAGAAATTTTTACCCGTATTCCCTTGCTTTGTACCGCCATTTCCCGATGCATAACCGAAACTGGATTCCATTTCCTTCCTCGCAGAGTCGAATCTTTCGCTTCTTTTCAAATCTCTTAATAAGTTATCCAAGTCCCAATGATCCGTATGTAACAATCTCGACGCAACGTTTCTGTTAAACAAACCAACCAAAACTTGCTCTTTCGTGTCTTCAAATTTAAGATTCAATTCCGTACAAATCATAACTTTTTCATGAAAATAACTTTCGATCGATTCTCCTTTTCGTTGCACTCTGTCTTGCATTTTCTTCCACTTTTCCGGTAAACTGCTTTTTGGAACGAACGTGCTTCTGAATCTTCTTTCGAATTGATCCCAATCAGTTATCTCTTCATGATACGTGGCATACCAATGATACGCAGGGCCAATCAAATTACACCTCGCTGTTTCAAGACATAATTCCAGCGGCCAACGATGAACAGTGTGCATGCTTTTAATCCTTTCGATCCATAATTTCGCTTTCGTCGAACCTCCAAGTCCATTGTATTCGCTGATTCCTTTCGACAAATCCGGCATCACTTGAAACGTCGGTACTTTTGCCGCTGCACCCGCCGTTTCATCCAAATTCTCGACATTCCGTGTTTCATTATCCGTTTGTCTTCCCGTACTACGATTCTCCGCCATAAATTGAGTAAACATTTCCATCATTTCTAAGCACTTTTTATTTTGCTCAACCAATTGTGCAATCATTACCGGATCTAGTCCACCATTTTCCTTTTGGTTCCCGTCGGCAGTTTCCACATTTTCCCTCGTGGAATCTCCACCTCCGTTTTCATCCATATTTATCCTTTTAACAATCCTTTAATCCTTTACCCTTCCTGTCAAATACGAAAAAAAATTTTTGGTTCATCCCACTTCTGATTTATAAACCTTCCTCTATATTTTCTAATCAAATCAGACGAAATCAACAAAAACAATAATAATAAAAATAAAAATAATAGAACGTCGAACGCTAATATAAAGTATCTAACACTTCTTAGGGGGACACCTTTCGAATGAAGGAGGCCGTAAAACCATTACGGTAGCCCCAACATCGTCGACCTGTCGGAACTCGAAAGTTTTTATCTCTGAAATAGACCTGAAATATTCTCATTTATTAAAGAGATTTTTTAATTAAGCCTACTTCCGATAGAGGGGGAAGACGGTTGCATTTAAGCCTCCAGGTTGTCCTGACCACACCGTTATCGTGAGATTTTTGGGGTTCTTTTTAGATTTTGCTTTTGTGCAAGACAAGGTCGCGGTGGCTTTTTTGGCGTTATTACACCTGACTGAAAAGGGAAGAAGAAGATGACTACGATAATCATAGCATCTCTCCCTAAATAATTTTTTATTCTTGCATAGGCTAAACACCATAAATCCAATAATTAGAAAGTATGGTTTCACTCCTATGTCTTAAGCGAGCATCGGATCAAGCACGAGCACAGGTCTCGAGTGAGAGTCGAGCATGCTACGTACTAGACTACGATGCCCGCTTTTTATTATTATTATCTCGGTTTTTTCGCTCCCTCGTACAGGGGTCGCCATATAAAATATAATATTAAATTATTATTATTGTTATTATTATTACTACTGGTTGTAAGCTATAAAGGATTTTGCTTCAGCTAACGATAAAAAATACGCCAGAGCCTCTACCGTCGCAAAGGACCTCTTATGCATTGCAGCTAATGGCAGAAAATGGTTTTTTTTTTTTTTTTTTTTTTTTGCGATAAGAACCCAAATTTGAGAAAAATATGCAAGAATAAATGGGACGCTCTCGAATGTGAAATGTTCTGAAGTTTTCATGATTTCACTGTGGTCCGGCCCATCAAAACCTTTAAGTCCAAACGAGTTTTTAAATCAATTTGTAAATGAATCCGCGCCCTGGTAAAATTTTTAATTGAATTTCCAGGATTTATCTCGGTGCGATATTGACTACAAAATTGAAAACTTACTGAAATGTAACGCCTTTCCGTTCTTGAATCAATATCGATATCGGTTTACCTGTCTGGAATCAAAGTAGATTCAACTAGGTATCTTACATCGGTACATTTCGTCTTTTCTTGATTTTCCAAGTTGAGTCGAAATGCAGCTTAAATATATGCAGCTTAAATACACGGGTAATATATATATATATAAAAATATGGGACCCGATCGATTTTACTGGCAATTCATTCCGCAAAATCGGACAGACAGAACGATATAAAATGGTCGTTTTGTTAGGTCCGTGAACTTAGCCGGGCACTTTCGAATTTTCAACTTTTTTTTTCACTAGATCATAGATCTGACCTTGCTTGACCTTGCTCAAGTGACCCCCGACCTTGCTCAAACGTCCTTGAAAAGTTATGGCCCTTTAAAAAAAAAAGTTACCTTAGCCGGGCATAGTCGAATTTCAATTTTTTTTTTTTACGGAATCATAGATTTGACCTTGCTTGACCTTGCTTAAGCATTTTCACCCCCCTAGCATTATCCAAAAAAAAGTTACGGCTCTTTAAAGGAAACGTTATCTAGCCTGACATTGTCGAATTTAAAAATTCCCGCAGACGACCCGAGATCGAGTCTTACCGCGGTCATTTTTTTTTCTCTTTTTTTTTTTTGTTTTCGAAAGGATAAAGGATAATATTAACGTTTTTCGAAGTATAGGGTGTTCAAAAAAATGAATCACTCCTGCATCACCTTAATGTTTATGTTGATAAGGCTAAATAGGAAATTTTTCAAATTGTTGATGAATGTAAGTCATACAACCCTCAATAATATTGAAAATGGTTTCAATTTGGAATCCATTTTTTTTTAAATTGTTTCTTTTCTCCTTAGTTATTGAAAACAGTGCATCGATAGACAGTGTCTTATTGTGTCTTATGACGCATGGCATTTCCGAGAAAGTAATTTTCGCCCACGACAAATCATTCAGAACCATAAAATGACTTCCTTACTTAGCTTTCGGACTGTTTTAGAAACATTTAGCTTATGAAACGTCTTAAAAATGGAATTTATCACATCGCCATAAGCTAAGCATAGGGAAAAAAAATCTTCACCCGCTAAAAATGGCAGCTTGTTACTTTTAATTTAAACCATGTTTCATTGAATTTAATACTAATTATTGACAATAATATGTCTACGTTCATATGAAAACCTCCCATTTATACAATCCGCATAATTGGTTTTGTTTTTACTTTCGAGTGGCCGCGAAGCGGGCGCGAAGAAAGTATTGCCGTGGTCGGAAAAGGGAAAATCGTTAATCCTGCGAGTTTCTACATGAAACTTATATAGTTATACTTAGAATAAAATTCTGAGTTCCCGGTTGTCCGCCTCGTACGCCTCGTACGTCACGTACGCCGCGTACGCCGCGTACGCCCGGAGCTTTTTCTCCGCTATTACGCATCGGATCAAAAGGAAATTTTGCACACGTATTTTTCGTCGAAAAATAAGAGGGGGTCTTTTCTTATTTTTTAAAAATTTCAAAAATTACGTAAACGGCAAATATTTGAACTTTTTTTGGTTTTCTTCTTGCGACGATAAATCTCGAACCCGGCTACAAATCATCATGAATTTTCGTACTGTAGTAGATATTCATCAAAGTATCATACCATCAAAATTTGGTTGAATTCGGATGATTGGTTCAGAAATTATGAGGATTAGGCTACGTGTAAATTAGGCCTAAAAATCGATATCTCGAATGACGTAATAAGTCATATCGATATATCGATTAAGTCATTTCGATATATCGATATATCGATTAAGTCATATCGATATCTCGAGTTACAGGAACAATCCATAATTCGGATTTTTTTTGTGGGTACAGCGGATTTCGCGGACCTCGGATCAAAAAACTAACCGGATTTTTGAAAATATTTTCGGGGTACAGGAATCCGAATATGGAATTATTTTTTCAAAATTGGGATTCTTTATGTGGGTACAGCGGGAATCGTGTACCTCGGATCAAAAAAATAACCGGATTTTTGAAAATATTTTCGGGGTAGAGGAATCCGAATATGGAATTATTTTTGCAAAATTGGGATTCATTATGTGGGTACAGCGAATTTCGTGTACCTCGGATCCAAAAACTAACCGGATTTTTGAAAATATTTTCGGGGTAGAGGAATCCGAATATGGAATTATTTTTGCAAAATTGGGATTCATTATGTGGGTACAGCGAATTTCGTGTACCTCGGATCCAAAAACTAACCGGATTTTTGAAAATATTTTCGGGGTAGAGGAATCCGAATATGGAATTATTTTTGCAAAATTGGGATTCTTATGTGGGTACAGCGAATTTCGTGTACCTCGGATCAAAAAAATAACCGGATTTTTGAAAATATTTTCGGGGTAGAGGAATCCGAATATGGAATTATTTTTGCAAAATTGGGATTCATTATGTGGGTACAGCGAATTTCGTGTACCTCGGATCCAAAAACTAACCGGATTTTTGAAAATATTTTCGGGGTGGAGGAATGCGAATATGGAATTATTTTTCCAAAATTGGGATTCTTTATGTGGATACAGCAGGATTCGTGTACCTCGGATCAAAAAACTAACCGGATTTTTGAAAATATTTTCGGGGTAGAGGAATTCGAATATGGAATATTTTTTCGGAAATACGCAATGTTTATGTGGGATTTTTTCTTAAAGAGTTTGGACGTGAAGGAGTTGAATTTTCAAAAAAAAAAAAAAAAAAAAACAGCCAAGGCTTAGAAAATGAAAAATACGAAAATGGATTTTTAATCAAGGAATTTTAAGGATAAAAGGGTCCAAATTTCGAAAAACAAATTAAAAAATACGATCGGTGAATCGATCAAAGTGCTTTATCGACCATTTTAAATAATTCTCAAAAATATGATTCAAACATTTACTTTAAGCTTTAACTTTTCTAATCATTAATTTAATTTTTCTACTTATAAATATTTTTTGGTTTTGAAAATATTCGTCAACGCAACAAGTAAATAAATCAAAAAAAAAAAAAAAAAAAAAAAAAAAAAAAACACCGATAAATAAACACATAGTATACAAAATGCAAATTAACCCAAAATATAATTTTATTTCGTTGTCCGTGGTCTATTGTCTGTTGGCTCTAATCTGGTCATCTGGTCTCATGTATTCGTTATCTGTCTCCACGTCCGCATTCTTGAATTCCTCATGTTTAAGATCTAAATTAATTATTATCTTAAATGTGGAGAATCCCAAAATGCGGACGTGCAGACAGTACTCCGAAACTATGAGCATAACAATTTCCGGAGTCTTACCCCGTAATATAATTTTATTTCGTTGTTCGTGGTCTATTGTATATATTAACTCATATATTCGTTATCTGTCTCCACGTCCGCATTCTCGAATTCCTCGTGTGGATAATCCAAAAATACGGACGTGCAGCAGTACTCTGGAACTATGAACATAACAATTTCCGGAGTTTTACCACATAATTGATTGTATTTGCGTGTCCGCTTTTATTTGCACGTCCGTATTTTCAGATTCGCAGTATTTAAGATATCAATTAATTATTATCTTAAACATGCAGAATCCCAAAATACGGACATGCAAACAGAACTTCAGAACTGAGCATAAAACGTATCGGAAAGGAATTGACAGTGCTTTACGAGATTAAGCATCGTAAGCTCGATTATTTCTGACTCGTAATTCCAAATGAAAAGTATCGACTGCTTCAACTTCTAATGGAGGGAAAAATCCAAATTCATGAGTCTCGACCCATGTCACAACAGTTTTTTATTCTGTGATCTGATTTATTCGTAATAAGTCTAAATCTGGCAGTCTAAAACAGCCAGTACCTGGCACAGAAGACAACAAAATCTTAAAAACTCTTCCAAATTGTCAAATATTTTCTTGTAAATCAAGACATCCCAGTACTTTTCAACCAAACTTGGGTCATTCTGATTCAGTTTATTTCTTTTAAAATCCTATACCAATCAATATATTTTTCTGTCTATTATTTGTTTTAATAGGGAACAAATAATAGACATAAAAAAAATATTTTTGAGGTCGAGGGTTACGAATCCAAAATCAGTTTTCTAAAATTCAGTTTAATTAACACCCTTTGAAAACCTAAACATGATTTTTTACATTTTTTCTTCATTTCAACTTCTTTTTCCACCAATAAAGCCACGAGAAAGTTTAATGGGGTGCGTATGCACCCCCATTACCATTCTCCTTGTTTAATCTTTTGTTAACAAATAAGTTTTCAAATAAAAACAAAACTATCCGGATTGTACAAGTGGGAGGTTTTCATATGATATAATCATCACATATTTCAAATTTAATTTCAATTCCAATTCCATTAATTAATAAGAGAAATTTTAAAAAAGTGCTTCCATAAGCTAAACATAGAATAATTTTTTTAACCAAAAATTCAATGGTGAATTTTTTTTATTTTAACACATACACTCCCATCTTTCACATCAATTTTTTGCATTATTTTGCAAAAATTTTATACAATTTTTGCATTGCATTTTTGAAATTACAGTTGAAATATTATTCCGTGATTTCGAATGCAAAAACTATCCAAAATTACACGTCCAACCAATTTACTCCCTTCCAAACATTTAAACTGGTCTCAAAACCCTTGGGTTTTCAAGTTTTCTTGAAAAGAATTAATTATTCCCTTTTGCACGTAACACGCATTGTTCATTTTCCCATAAATAAATCAAAAACCTCGCCGATTTTAATTAACCAGACTACAGTGGGTTCTTTTGTTGATCTTAAGCAAAAGGTGTACAACTAAACTCCCGTGTTTTTCGAGATAACGGCCTTTAAAAGGTCTTTTTCCGGAATGAATGAAAACATTCACCATAACCTAAATTAATAACATTTCTTTTGGGAAGGGGGGAAAATAAGTCGTGACCAGAGGAGGACTTATAATAACCAAACGGTGAGCATTTTAAACAAAAACTCCACACTCTCCCAAAAAAAAATCCCACGCAGTAAATAATAATAACAACCAACAGGTTGTTAAATAGATTGATCGATCGGACTTTGGAAAGTATCCAATTGTAACGTGTCAACTTTTTTTTATTTTTTTTCCTAATAAAAAAATAAAATAGTTTAAAGAGGCAACCGTGAAATGCATTAAAAAGTAGAGAAATAAAGCGGTTGATTTTTTTTTCGGTGCGGCAGTTAATTGCCGGTAATAGGTAATTATTGAATTAAACTCTTTTGACTGTCATGGGTTTTGATATGATCGTCCTTGACTTTCGTCAAACCCCCCCACGTGCCGCAGGTGCTTTTTTATCTGCTCTTTGAACCAAAACACTGTTTTTTTTTTTTTTGGATGGGTGTCCCCTGGGATGACGCAGTTAAAAGAAAAAAAAATGATTAACTGTTTTTATTGACAAATCAAAGGAGGTACGATGAAAAATAAGGATCAAAGTCTTTTGATTAATTAAGATGTGTGGTAACCTACATTTTTTTTTTTGGTACGTTTATTGTAAGTTTTGAAGGACGAGGAAAGAAAATTCCTTCCGCCGGAGGTCAACAGACGTAGCTCTGGTGGTTTTGCCATTGAATTTTTTTTCAATGCCACTTTTTGTCGTGCAATGCCACACAGATTTTTTTTTTTTTTAACTTTTAACCCTTTGCCCACCAAATTTTGAATTTGAAAATCAACTTTTTCTAAATTTACTGCCTCACGGAAAATTAACTTGTCTTAATTTTTCAAAAACCGATTATTTTTCAAATAATAATAATTAAGAAGATTCCCTACCATTTCCTAAAAATGGAAAATTTTTCAATTTTTTTTAAATACCTGAAGGGATTTCAGGAAATTTTATTTTAAGAATCATTTTAGGAAAATTAAAATTAGAAAAAAAATACACAGTGCTCCTGAAGAAAAATATTATTCGACTAAAATGTCAAAAAAAACTGCTAATGAGGCTTTGTTAGGAAACATGTTAACTACCAAAATCCACTAAAATCAAAATCTTACCTGATTGTCTTTCCCTACCCCCCACAACCCCCCTGGCCCCTCAATTTTTTTTCAAGGCTTGTTGCATATCATATGAAAGCCAATTGGAAATGCTTTCAAATGAGACTTTGCCGAGGTTTGTATCTTTTGCCGGGGCGGAGATATCAGATATCATCGTTTGAGAGATCGAAAATTAAACACTTAATTTTGGGCTATTGAAACGACGATATCTCCGTCCCTGTAAAAGATATAAACCTCGGCGAGGTCTCATTTTAAAGCGTTTCCAATGGGTTTTCATATAATATAGTAACAAGCCTTGATATGCAACAAGCCTTGAAAAAAAAATTGAGGGGCCGGGGGGGTTGTCGGGAATAGGGGAAGACAATCAGGTACGATTTTGATTTTAGTGGATTTTGTTAGTTAATATGTTTCCTAACAAAGCCTCATTAGCAGTTTTTTTTGACATTTTAGTCGAATAATATTTTTGTTCAGGACCACTGTGAATAGTTAAGAATTTTTCCCGAAAAAAAAAACTCCTAATCCATTTTTCCTAAAATTTAGGAACCAATATTTTTAGGAATATTTTCATAAAATTGTTGAATTCATAAAATAAAATTTCCTAAAATGAATATTTTTCCTAATTTTTCCTTATGTATTTTTTTTTTCTAATTTTAATTTTCCTAAAACTTTTTGATTCCTGAAATAAAAAAATTCCCTAGGGCAGTCTCCACTTGATGACGTTCACCGCATTCGCGTTATCCGCCTTCTCGATGAACGTATTCGCAACGGAAGTTTTGTGGATCTTTTACCACGATTTTTTTTATCATCTTCTGCTTTTTTTTATTACAAACATTAAAAGTGGCGGTTTGAAAGATGTTTTTACGGATTTAAAAAGAAAAGTTTTAATTCGGGCACGGGGAAGACAATAAATCTGTTCCAAAAACAATTCTGGGTAAGCCAATTTTGTATATTTAATGAAATATACGGTACTCTTTTTATGCCACAAACGCTTACGGGAGTAAAACCTGCAAAGTATTTCCGGTGCGATTACGTTAATCGTGATGACGGACAACGCGAATGCCGTGAACGTTATCAAGTGGAGACTGCCCTTAAAATAAAATTTCCAAAAATCCCTTTAGGGATTTAAAAAATTAGGAAAAATATTCATTTTAGGAAATTTTATTTTATGAATTCAACAATTTTAGGAAAAAATTCCTGAAAATTTTGGTTCCTAAAATGTTTGAGACCGAGTCAAAACCCCGGCATTCAAAACCCCGACATTGGAAATCGGGGTTTTGAATGACGGGGTTTTGATTTTTGACTTTTATTACATTTTATTTTTAATTTAATTTAATTTATTTTTTATTTTTAAAAATATTTTTAAATGACGGGGTTTTGAAATCAGCAGTTAAGTCCTATATACATGGGCGGATCTAGGATTTTTTCCTAGAGGGGGCTCAGAATAGGGAAAAATATTTTCTGGGGGGGGGGGGGCTGATACGATTCCGGCCATATAATTTTCAAAATTCTAGGGAAGGCTAGCACCCCACAGCCCCCCTCCCCCCCCAGATCCGCCCATGTACGGCAACGCTCAAGCGTCATCTCTGGGGGGTCAAAAATTATTTTTTTCCTTCATTAAAAGTCGTTCTGTCATATCCCCCCCGTGAAATGTTCTGGGGGATAAAAAAAAAAACGTTCGGTCATATTTCCCCCACGAAAATTTTTGGGGGGTGAGAAAAATATCTTAGCTCAGAAGTCACTGAAAAATGAAAATCTTTTCTTCGCCCCCCCCCCCCTGAATAACTTGGGGCAAATTTTTTTTTCTTTTTAATACGGAAAGATAAAACAGCAATAAGTTCGCAGAGTCATATTCAGGCCGTTCCGCGTACTCGTACTTTTCAATGCCGGAAACCGCATGCAATGCGTTACATCTATGCGCGATTAGAACTCTATATATAGGGCTCTAGGCGCGATCAACTTTTGGTCGCCACTTTGTGAATAGGACTTTTTCGTTAAAGCGCTCTATTAAGGCAAAGTTAAGCTAACCTTTAAGTTAAGTTCATTTTAATGTAAGTTTACAAAATGTCATTTTTCCAGTAATATCAGGCACTGTGCAACCACGGTATTAATTTGAACTAAATGATAAAAAAGTATAATTCCTCGATTATAATTTGTTCTCTAGACTGTCAACCTTTTGCATTTAGGGAACACAAAAGGTTAACTTACCTTAGAATGAACTTATCTTAACTTAAAGGTTAACTTAACTTTGCCTCAATTGTAGAGGGCTTTGGCGAAAAAGTCCTACTTGCAAAGTGGCGACAAAAAGTTGATCGCACCGACATAGATATAACGCATTGCATGCGGTTTCCGGCATTGAAAAGTACGAGTACGCGGAACGGCCTGAATATGACTGCGAACTTATTGCTGTTTTATCTTTCTGTATTAAAAAGAAAAAAAAATTTGCCCCAAGTTATTCAGGGGGGGGGGGGGGCGTAGAAAAAGATTTTCAATTTTCCAGTGACTTCTGAGCTAAGATATTTTTCTCACCCCCCAAAAATTTTCGTGGAGGAAATATGACCGAACGATTTTTTTTTCATCCCCCAGAACATTTCACGGGGGGGATATGACAGAACGACTTTTAATGAAGGAAAAAAATAATTTTTGACCCCCCAGAGATGACGCTTGAGCGTTGCCGTACCCATGCCTATACATTAAAACGCTAAGGAAAATAAGCGATGCCCGACACGTACGGAGCCCCTTCCCGACCGATTTTGATGAAATTTTCAGGGGACAATAGGTCCTCCTGACTTCAGAGTCTGAGCTTTTATGAAATGAACATTTCCCTCAAAGCTCTAGAGAACTGAGAACTTCTAGGGAGCTTTCAGCAGAAAGTCAACATACCACACAGACCGGCAGAGACCGACGGAAATTCCACATACCGAGTGCAGTATAGGACTAAGCTCCCCATAGGAGGTGTTTTAGTATTTCGTAAGACCGGAAGGGGGAGGGGGTTCTCGAAATTCTTACGATTTTTTATATGTGGGGGAGAAGTTTGGAAAATCTCTGTAAGAATTTCTATTGCAATTTATTGCTCAGAAAATTTTCTATATTTTAATTCTTACTAGTTCTATTACCTTCTATATAAGTGCTATTAAATTTCAAAACCTCGACATTTCAAAAATTTTAAAAAATTAAAAATAAATTAAAATAAATAAAAAATAAAATATAGTAAAAGGCAAAAAGCAAAACCCCGACATTCAAAACCCCGATATCTAATGTCGGGGTTTTGAATGTCGGGGTTTTGCTAGGGTCCCAAATGTTTTTCTTCATTTTCAATTTTCCAAAATATTTTTGATTTCTAAAATAAAATTTCCTAAAATGAAAAATTATTCCAAATTTTTTAAACCCCTAAAGGGATTTTAGAAAATTTTATTTTAGGAATCAAAAAATTTTAGGAAAATTAAAATTGGAAAAAAAAATTGTTAAGAATTTTTCCTGAAAAAAAAAAAATAAATTCCTAAATTTATTTTTTTTTATTTATGAGAAGAGGGAAACGGGTTTCCCTCTTCTCATTTTTTTTATTTATTGATTCACGTGCTGATTAATAATCAGATGCAGTGCGATCATTATAGATGTTCAAGGTGTATTGCAGAAATGATCCGTGTCGTGCGAATTGTAGTAGCAATATTCCAAGCCTATTGATTACGAATCTCAAGTTGTCGTTATTAAAACGATTGAGAAATTTATTATTATTTTATTTTTTTAAAAGATTTTTTCGGAAATATTGGTCCGTAACGTTTGCAGTTGCAAAGCCGATGACGGATGCAACCTGATAATTTTTTCAAGATTAATAGGGTCATTCCAATCAGGCATCATAGTCCCTCCTTAACAAAAAATAGGAATTTTTAAAAAAAATATAAAACCGGCTTTTAAAGAAATGTAGGACAAATACAGAACAAAACTTATAATTTTTTTTTTTATAGGCCTAACAAAGAAAAAAGTCTGTCAAGTAAAGGAAAATTATCCAAGAAAATTAAATATTGCAGCAGAAAATTACAAAACGATGTATAAAAAGGCATTTGGGGTTGTTCGTGCGCAAAAATCGATAATAGGTCAATATTTTAGCTCAGAAAAAATTGATTTTTTTGGCATCTTTTAATTATAACTGCAAAAATATAGGACAAACTCAAAAAATAGGATTCTCATAAAACTTATAGGACATTTGTCAAAGTATAGGACATATAGGCCAACTATGATGCCTGATTTCAATTCGAAATTATTTTCTCAACAAAAAAAAATTTTTTTTGAGAAAAAAAAAAAGAAAAAAAAAAATGTCGAATTGGAATTAAGAATTTTCTTGAATGGAGCTTTCCTTACAAAATTTTTGCCCCCATTAGCCCGTCAGACCTTCGGCTAATTTGATACAAGACTGATATATCTGAGGAAAGGTAGAAAAGATACGTGATTCTCGTACGCCATTTTATTCTCTATATACATTATTTACATTATTTACAGTGTTGACAGATCGGTCCTATTGACACGATACTATAGATCTTCCCCCCGTAAAAAAAAAAAATTTCATTCCTCGCATTGGAATCGCACTTTCGGCTTGAGACCGCGTTTAGAGCGTCTGGTCGGCGCAGGATACCTGGAGGCGTAGTCGTGGTCATTTCGAAGTATGGAACGTAAAGGGCGAGACGATGGCTGTAATTTTGGTCGTCTTGGCGTAGGTGCTTGTGGCCCTGGCGGTAACTGTACTGGCGAGCGAGGAGGCTGTAAAACCTGTGGCGGTGTGGCGGGAGGTGTTTGCTGGCGTGGCGGCGTCGGTGGGCGTGGCGGCGTCGACTGGCGTGGCAGTGACGGCTGGCGTAAAGGCGACGGCGCTGTAGACGTAGGTGGCGTATTTTTCGTAGAAGGTAAAGTCGTAGCGGCGGATAAAACTGTAGGTGCAGGCAAAGGCGGCGGCGTAGGCTTGGAAGTGCAGCCTATGCGCGTTGCGAGCAGTTGATTTATGTGTCGTTTTTGCTCGTGTCCATTGTCCAGGCGCACAATATAATGTCTTGACCCCTTCTTTGCGATGATGGTACCGTAATTCCAGCGGTGGCGCTGTTGGTATGCTCGTGACTGGACTCGATCTCCGACACGTAATGATCTAAGGCCTGGCTCCGATGTCGGCTTGTGTACTTTTGTCAGAGGCGGAGGTCGGATCAGATCCAATCGTGTGCGTAATTTGCGACCCGTGAGGAGTTCCGCGGGCGTTGAACCTTCGGCTAATGGTGTCGCACGATAGCGAAAAAGTATCTCGCGAACTTTGTCAGTCATATTTCCCGGGGCGTCGGTTAGTCTTTTGAGCTTGTCCTTGAAAGTTTGGACGAAACGCTCAGCCTGCCCGTTCGTGGCTGGGTGACCTGGAGCGCAATGTTTCTGTATGATATGATTTCGATTGCAAAAATCAACGAATTCGGCTGAAAGAAATATTGAAGCGTTATCGCTGGCGAGCGTAGTCGGCAGACCCCATCTTGCAAAAATATCTGAGAGGTAATTTATGGTTGAGGCTGAGCTCGGTGCTTTCGGCGAAAAATAAACCTCTAACCATTTGGAGTATGCGTCGACTAGTATGAAAAAATGGTAACCTTGAAAAGGACCCGCATAGTCCATATGTAGTCTTTGCCAAGGACCGGTAGGTTGGTCCCATGAATGTGGAGGTGCTTTCTTTGGCATTTTCCGAACATCGCAGCATGGACGGCATGACTTGACTAGTGCTTCGATGTCTGCGTCTATCTTCGGCCAATAGCAGTATTGGCGAGCTAACGATTTCATTTTCGTAATTCCCACGTGTGTGTGGTGTAATTCCGCAAGCATTTTTGATTGCAGGGAAGCTGGAATGCAAACTCTGGTCCCACGGAAAACAATGCCTTGATGAACCGTATATTCCGGATTGTCAGTCTGAGCTTTCCCGTGTAAAATCGGCGATAATACTGGATCTTTGGCGGTTTCGTGCTGTATGTCTGTGTAAGTAACTGCGGCTGAAGTGATCCAATGTACAGTTTGCTCGTACGTAATGTAGTCAACATCTACTTGGTTTGCGTCTTCCGGTGATAATGGCAATGCGTTGCGCGAAAAGTAATCGGCGTTAGCGTGTTCCTCGGATTTCCGATGTTCAACTGTATAATTTAGACCGGAAAGAAAAATTGCATATCGTAATAATCGACTAGCTGTTAATGGCGGTAAAGTCTTATCTGGGTGAAAAATTTGACTAAGTGGCTTATTGTCTATTTGCAATATGAAATGACGTCCGTAAAGATAATCAAAATATTTGACACAACCCCAATATGCTGCTGTGGCTTCTTTAATTAATTGATCGTATCCTTTTTCTGCGGCGGTGAGCGTACGCGACGCGTAACTAATCGGGCGTGTTACGCCACTGTCTATAAATTATATAGCCAGTCCCGTAACATTCATTGGAGAAAATCCTAAACGGAAAAGTAGGATACAGATATAAAATAAAAGCGAACATGCCTCGGCCACACCGGCGTCCCGACATCAGGACGCCGGGCAAAAAACCTCCATGGAGGGTTAAGCTTTACCCGTGAAATACACGCCACGGCCGATTCGAAAAAAAAAGAGAAGACGAGAGTATATTAACCCTTTCGTCTCTCGATTCGAGTCAGTTAGCAGTTATCGACGGAGCTTATTAGTTTACATCTCGAGTCCGGAAAGAGTCTAAGGGTATAATTTCAGTCAGTGAAGTTAGAGAGTATTGTATGTGATGATATTAACAATAGGATACAAACTGGAATACTCTTATATTGGATAACTCAAAACTAGATAAGTTGCTTCGGATAATTTATATCTTAATGAAATATACGCCGGTTCGCTACCATATTACAAACTAGTTATATTATTATTTAAATCCTTATTTCCGATCGACCAACTACATAACATATTTTGGTGGCAGCGGAAAACAGGACGCGCCGCTGCTGTCGATCGCAATAATTCAGATTTCACCTACTTTTGGACAAAAAAAAAAAAAAGCGAACCTGGGTATATCAAGTTTAAGTGAAAACAAGAACAAACATTTTTAAGTTGAAGATCTTTGTGACTTTTGCCTGCTATTATGCGTGCTTTGGATCAGGAACTTCCTATTTCTCTCCAAATGATCGACGTTCTCAATATTCTATTAGTTACACTCCTCGCTCTTTATTTAATGACTTATTACCTTTGTCCTCGTGTTTGTGCAAATATCGCCACGCAGACCTTTCAACACCAGACTATCTAGTGCGATGACTCTTTGGATTTTTCTTTAAATGCTCCCTCTAACTCGGACACTGGAGCAGAATGTTCAAAAATTCTTCGCCAGGCCTGATATCACCTTCCACGATGTCGACAAAGAATTACAGGGGTTAATCGTTGCTACTTACCAGAATTTTCAACAGTTTTATAAATCGTCTACCGATACACATGAACAGTTTTCTCATTTAATTATAGCTTCCGTTGGTCCACTTATTGTCACCCTTCTTGACCATTTTCGGGTCAAACGTCTTCGGGAAGACGAATACCTTCAATTAGAACTTGTAACCAAGAAATTAAAACAAAATCTTGACTCTGTTATACAAGAACGTGATAAGTCGATTCGGCAATTAGATTCCCTTCAAACTGAAATTGCTACCCTCCAATCTACTTCCCAGCACCAAATTGATGAATTAAAATTTCAACTACTTGACTCTTCACAACAGCATCAACATAACCTCACGCGTGCTGAAACTCGTATTACTGAATTGGAAGACGAATTACTTGCTATCCGTCAACATCAGAAAACTCCGATTTTATTCGATCAACACTTACCCGTTCCACATTCCCCTTCGGTCAATCCCTCCAAAATTTCACCAACCAATACCCCAACAAAATCATCGACATCACTCCTTTTACCAACAGCGACCTCATCAACCTCTAAAATGCCGATCGAGCCAAACCTTCTCTTTTTCCTGCCTATGTACTCCGGAGATCACAAAACTTTAACAGTTAAACAGCACCTCGCGAATATCGAGTCCCATGCACCCTTGGCCAGTTGGACTGATGAAACCAAAATCCAAGTTGCCAAAGCTCGTACCTCGGGCGATCCCCAGAAAATTATTGCTAACGACCCTGATTTCCAGAAAACCATGACTTGGGCCCAATTCAAAGCCTTAATGATCGAGCGTTTTCATCCCTACAAAACCGCTCCCGATAAAGCCGTTGAACTTGTTAATTGTAGCATGAAAAATGACGATACCGTGACCAGTTACATTAATCGCTTTCTGCTCAAATTAGACAAAGTTTATCCCAAGGTTACAGATCCCGATGAACAGAGGACTCTCGACAAGCATTCCGAACAACAAAAAATTGATTATTTCATTAACGGTTTGACACCGCCCCTCAAAAGTTCCGTTATTATTATGAAACCAACCACCCTGGTTACAGCAATTGCCTTGGCCCGTGAATACGGTCAAAGGTTTAGCACAGTTAAAACCACATTGCCCGCTTTAGCAATCAATGCTGTTGAATCCACCGAGCTTTCAGCTACCACCTCCGAAAATTCTGCCCTTTCTACCGCTAACGATGCTCCGCTCACTCAACGCCTAGAAGCCATTCAGGCCACCCTTGAAAGTTTACAGCTAACAAATAAACCGCGAACCCGACCGATCATGAATTATCGTTCTCGCGACTCTTCTCCGCGCCCAGATCGTCATGTTACCTTTGACCCGACACCTACAAAATTTGACAACTCTCGATATCCGTCTCGACCAATTACCCAAACTTTAAAGGAGCAATTCTTCCGTCTTGCCAATAGCTTACGGAATTTAGAACGTACTTCCTTTAATCACCCATCACGACGTGACAGACGGTGCTTTACTTGTGGTTCCCCCTTTCATCAAGCACGACATTGTTCTCGTTATCGACGTCCTCCAAATACTCCTGCAACTTCTCCCACGCGGAATTCGTCCCTTCCTGCCCTTCCCTGGCACGATACCGCTGGCCCCGGTAACCGTAATCGTTTTTCCCGTTCCCAGAGCCCTGAACGGTATTCTCGCTCTTCCAGCTCAGATAATCGCGCACGTTTCTCCCCAGGACCTCGATCTTCCCGTCCATGATTTAATGCCCCCCAAATTTCTGCAATTCCCCCTGCCCAAGGCTACACTCCTAAAACATTTACTTTCACCAATTCCGTTCCATCGGATTCTTCTCCATGTATTCTTCGCCTTCATCATCACCCACCCGGACAGGGTGACATATATTATTATCTAGTTGATACAGGCGCTTCTGCATGTCTTTTGCGCTATTCGCGATTACCGCATGAATATCGGTTAAATATTCAGCGCGAGACTGTTCAAATAAAAGGTCTTGCCAAACATGACGTTCACGTTATTGGCTCAGTAATCTTACCCTATTTTTTGTCTAAATATCCCATTTATTATCGTACTTATATTATTCCCGATTCGGACACCGAATTACGTACTGATGGTATTCTTTCCCGAAATTTCATGACAAAATTTTCTCTGTATCTTCGCCATAATAACGATTACATACTTTATGAAGGCCGTTATTTTCCTTTAATCTCATTTGATACACTTAATCATATTTTACAACACCAAAGCCGTCATCTTACCGATCCATTAAACCTTTCCTTTTCCTCAAAAAATATTTTCCTGAACAACCCGGAACTTTCCGCTATTCCAAGTCTGTTACCATTACAGCTAGATAATATTTCGGTCGTTTTACCTAAGGATACCAAATTTCCCGAATTTTCCTTTTCTAATACAGTCAAACTCGGTTATAAGATAATTGAAGGGACCGGTAGAATTTTATCTTATATCCGAGGTTATGTTATAAGCGAGGAACATTTTATTTATTTTTTTTATTCGAATTTTGCTGATAGTGGATTAGTCTGTATAGGCCTATAACGTTGTTCGTTTCTTTTACTTCTGCACTGCATATATTCTGCAAAATCACAAATAAAGCATGATTTGGTTAATTTTTAATTTTTTTAAATTTTTGGTATACATGCTTCTTTAATTTTTGGTTTACAGTACAGTATTTATTACAATTATGACCCTCCATTTATGACTCATCATTTCAAATTTCAAAATATCAGTAACTTTTGTCTGTTTATTCTTGTTCGTCCAAAATGTTTTCCTAAAAAAGCTTTTTATTTAGCATCAAAGAACCATATTTTTATCTTATAACCGAGGTATCGTTATCTTAAAACCGAGATTCAATTACATGTAAAACATATAATGTCTGGCCGGACCGGAAGGAAAGTTATCTTATAGCCGAGATTATCTTGTAACCGATTATCTTATAACCGATTCTGACTGTATTCGCATTCAATTACCTCATGTCTTATATGGTTCTTATATTTTCCGCCCGCATAAAAACGAATATAAGGATCGCGATATTTATTTTTCCCCCTCCTTTTATCTTCTACGAGGCGAAGATGCCATTCATGTTTCTATTTGTAATATTGCCCCAGTCGAAAAAATTAGTAACAAAAAATACGTTATCGGTACCCTAAATATTTTGAATGATCAACAAATCGATGAATTATTTTCGGATGATAACGATGACGATTCTGATTCCCTTTCTGACGACTCCGAGATCACAGATTCTTCTTCTGACGATGAATACCTTCAACATCAGTATCATTTTAATATTCACACAACTACTTTAGCCGATAATGATACCCTGGAAGACGAAACCGACCTTTCACGTTTACAACGCCTTTCAGCTGATGGCGATATCACGAAATTAATCAATCGAGATCATCTTACCGATTCCCAGTATCAAAAACTTTGCGATCTTGTTAATGAATACAAATCCATCTTTTGGTTACCAGGCACAAAATTACAGCCGACTAATAAAATTTTGGCCTCCATTGATACCGGTGATAATCCGCCCGTCTCCGTTAAACCTTATCGACCCCCTCCAGCATTAATAGCCCCTATGAAGCGCGAAATTCAAGATCTCCTTGATCAGGACATTATCCGCCCTATCGAAAATCCGCCCTATAATGCCCCTTGTATTTTATTGGCTAAAAAGAAAGACGGTATTTTAAAATATCGCTTAATCATTGACTATCGTGCTCTCAATGCTACGATTAAGCCCATTTCAGCCCCTTTTCCTTGTTTATTTCACTCCATTATCAAATCCGCCTTTGCCCGTTTCTATAGTTCCCTGGATCTTATTCGGGCGTTTCACCAAATCGCCCTAAATCCGGCTGATATAGTTAAGACAAGTTTTTGTACCCCCTTCGGCAACTTTGCCTACAATCGTCTCCCGTTTGGATTGAATATTTCTCCTTTAATCTTTCAACAACTTATAGACCGTGTTTTAACCGCCACGACGGACGATTTTACATCCGTCTTTATGGATGATATACTAGTCTTTTCTAAAACCGCCGCAACCGCTTCTGAAGCCCAAGCCGAAGATGACCATATCGATAAACTTCGAACAGTTTTCTCGCTTCTTAAAGATGCTAACTTGAGCTTGCGCATTGATAAGTGTTCCTTCTTTCAAAAGTCTGTAAAATATTTAGGCTTTCGCCTTACAGGCAATGGCTATTATCCTGACCACGAAAAAATCCGGCTTATTAAAAATTACCCAAGACCTAGCACCAGAAGGCAATGTAAGGCTTATTTGGGCTTAACTTCTTTCTTTCGTAAACACAGCCCAAAATACGCCCTCACCGCCGCCCCACTTACGGCCTTAACTTCCACTAAAGTCCCCTTTAAATGGACGCCTGATTGCGAAAAGGCTTTTCTTGAACTAAAACGGCAACTCTGCCAGCAAGCCTTGCTGTCTTTCCCCAAGGACAACGGTAAGCCTTATTTGGTTTACACCGACGCCAGTTCTAAAGCCATCGGTGCCGTTTTAGCCCAGGAACAAGATGGCAAACTTGTTCCCTTATCTTTTGCCTCTCGTTGTTTATCGTCCACCGAAATTAAATACGCTTGTTGGAGACGCGAACTTATTGCTCTAATTTACGCCATTACCTCATTTAAATACTACCTGGTTGGCACTCGTTTTAAAGTTTTCACGGATCATAAACCCTTACGATATATTTTTACCACTCGAAATCTCCGAAATGTTTTTGAGCGCTATCGTCTCTTTTTATCCGAATATACCTTTGAAATTGTTTATATTGCTGGTCCCGAAAATACGGCCGCCGACGCCTTATCCCGCATTCTGGTCCAAGATGGCCAAATTACACCCCTCCCCGATGAAGAGAAAAAAGAAAAGTGTATTTCTTATGACGAATTCGTCTCTGCCTGGGAAAAGGAACAAAAGCCAGTCGACATTCCAGTTATACCTACGAAGGCCGAATTGCGCCGCCAAACCCCAAAAGTCGACCCTCTTCACACAGCTTCTTCCCCCGATCCTCCGGATCAATTAATTCCGGCTACTTCGCATACACTCGCTTTGGATACTCCTTTATCCGAAGCAGCCCAAAATGACTTCAATTGCCTTTTAACAATTCAGGCTGATTATGAATCCTTACGACACCAAATTCGCAAATTTTCCCCCGAAATTCCTCCAGATCTTCATTCTTATCAAAAATATGATCTTCTGCTAACCACACTTTTAGAGCGTCTCGATTCCATTAATATTCATTCACACCCGCGTTTGGCTCAGACCCGTAAATTTATCATTCAACATATTCATGCTAGTCTCGATTACCTCGATGACTTACATAAGCCTTCCTTCTCTCCTTCGGATCTTATTCATGTTGTCTCCCAAAAACCTCCAGCTCCTGATCCTGGCAAATTCCCTCTTGCTCGGACTTCAAAACCTCCATTACTTTCAAAAACATCGATCACTGATATCCCTCTGTCCCCTTTACAAACCTTCCTTGATTCTGTTATTTCTCGTGACGAGATTTCTCGTGCTCAATTTGCCGACCCCTTTTATAAAAATCTTCAACAAGCCCATTCGCAGGCTCAACCTAATTCTCGTTTCTTTTGGGACGACGACGCTATTTTATTTCGCAAACGCAAATCCGGCCACATTTGTATTTATATCCCTTCCCCTTTAGATACGACTGTTATCACCAAGGCCCATGCATCTCCCTTTCTTGCTCATGCAGGCCACCGCCGGCTTTGTCAATTTTTATCTCGAATTGTCTATATTCCTGCCTTAGAAACTAAGGCTAAAGAAGTTATAGCCCGTTGCGAAAATTGCTGCTTAAATAAGCCTAATACTAATCCTGTTCGTGCCGAACTTCAGTTATATAATTTAAAACAACAACCCATGAGTTCCCTAAATTTAGATTTCTTTGGCCCAGTAAATTCTCCTAATGATCCCCGTGGCCTTAAATATGGCCTAGTTATTACTGATCGATTCACCCATTACCCTGAAGTGTATCCAATTCCCGATATCTCTACTGAAACACTTATCAAAGTGCTGGTTGAGCAATATATTCCTCAACATGGTCTTATGGATACATTAATTACCGATAATGGCAGTGCCTTCATTTCAGCCCAATTCCGTACCTTTTGTCAGACACTTAATATTGACCTTCGCCCCGTTACTCCCTATCGACCCGTTTCAAATGGTCTAGCTGAAAAAAGCGTTCATCGTACTAAAATGGCCATTTCTTCTTTAGTCACTGATTTCCCTACCATTCCCTGGTATGACCTATTACCATACGCCCTCATATCTCTTCGAAGTACCATTAATCAATCCACAGGATATTCCCCCTTTCAATTATTATATGGCCGTCCTATGAAAACTCCCATTTCAGCCCAATTAAAATATAGTCAATATACCCTAGATGCTGATACCATGAACTACCGATTTGCCCTATGGAAAATTATACTCGATAGAGCCGCCCAAAATATTCGTAAATACCAATCAGCCTATCAGCGTCGGGAAAATAAAAAAGCTCGTTCCCGAACCCCTTCTATTGGTCAACGCGTCTATCTTAAGAAAATGGCTTTTGCTCCGGGCAAATCTAAATTATATCAACGCAAGTTTGATGGCCCTTTCCAAATTATAAATCTTAAGAATACTACCGCTACTATTCGTCATTTGAAAAATAATAAAACGCAAAAAGTTCATATTGATCGACTTAAATTTCCCGCCTCTACGTCAAATAAAACAGAGTCCTCCCCTTCATCTTCAAAACAACTCGATAACCCAGTTCCCGCTGCCTCTCGGTCAGCTGCATCATTATTACCCAGTTTACCGGCCCCTAAGAAAGATAAAGTTTCTACTCGTCCCCTTCATCCCTATTTTACTCGTTCAAAATCTCCGTCATAAATAATTTACTATATATATAAAACAAACACAAAAAAAAAAAGATTTCTAACACCTTTCGCTTTCTTGTCCTCTTAATGATATCGTTCTAAGCTAATTTATTGTGCCGTTCACCAATTATTTTATCCTTAAAACATTGCTTTTTCTCCGTCCTTTCCTCCCGTTGTATTTCATTCCAAACATAAAAAAAATATAAACCGAGGGCTATACACATAGTACCAAGCGAAGCAGACATCACATCCAACACTGCCAACAGGGACTTCGTCACCTTTTTCAATAAAAAAAAAAAACAACATTTTCTTCTTTGCGCCTATCTTTCATTTTATTATGAATTTCTTTCCTCTTACATTCTATTCGACTTCTTTCCTACGATTATACTTTACCACCACTACACACACAAGCAAGACAAAACTTGACATAATATTTTTTTTTTTCTCTACGGCGTCTTTTATCCTTTTAATCATATTCTTCCTCTTCGTCGTCCGAATCTACGTTTTCCGATTCATTTTCTGTATCTTCATATCTCTTTCCTATCAAATAAAAAAAAAAAAAAAGGCAACGGACAATGATTTTCGTTTATCTCTTTTCCCCTATTAATTTATTTTAACTTACTAACATACTTTCTTTTCCATCTCCATGCAGTTCCATTCGCAGAATGACTTTATCTTCCCCGTAAATATTCTGCACTTCAATAATCCTCCCTCCTTCTACTCCTTGTTTCGAAATTTTGACTTCTCCTCCCACCGGGAGTGAAATGGTGTGCCACCCCAAATTTAATGCCTTGAACTTCCTTTTTCCCAGCTCGCTCTGAATTAGTCCTACAACAATCGTATTGCTTTAGTACACAAAAAAAAAAAAGAAATTTTACTCAACTCGAAAAAAAAAAAAATTTTTATGCCAAATATTCTTATTTATCTATTCGTCTGCCTTACCGTGTTTTGCTATGTAACGACTGACGCAAATCCGCCGTTCCCAACATCCATGGCGGTCACGAGCATTCGTTGCTTCCAATTCTTGGATTAACAATCTTACTATTAAATCCAAACTTTCCTCTTCTGATTTTAAATACTACAAAGACAAAAAAAGAGAATGAGAAGAGACCCAATTACTTTTAATTTTCCTCCCATTTTCATTTCAAATTTTCTCCACCTATCCATTTTCAAAAACAAATGACAAAAATACAGTAAAAAACACTTACCCTTTGGCTTGTAATTGTATGTCTGAAATTCGTCACTGATTTCCGCATTAGCGGCCACAATCTTTTGTCATGCTTCGGGTTAGGCGTCCCGAATTCGTATGTTTGTTTTGCTTTTGTCATTACATCGACAGCCGGTTGATGATTTTTAATATCTCGTGGCGGAACATATTTCTTCAACCCTAGCATCTCTTGTTGATACAGATCTATATTTTTATAATCGAACATTTGCTCATCGACAGTCGGAAGTTCTAGACTGTCGATTTCTGCGTCGCTAATATCCTCGTAGTATCCTTGCCAAGATGGTCCTGCACCCACATTTACTTCACCTTTTTCTTCTCGGGTTTCGATTTTTACTTTTTTCACTTCTCTTTCCTCCTTTTCATCTATTTCTCTTTTCCTCGCTTCTTCTTCTTCAATTTTTTTGTATTCACTTCGCACGAATTCGTCTAAATCCAATACGGACCAATTTTCTCTTTCCACCTCTACGCGAGGCCCTTCCTCACTTGCCCCACTTTCCCCGGTATTACTCGCGTCCATCCCAGTGATCGCTCTTAATACGGTTTCTACTAAGTCATCCAAATCGTCTGACATTTTGACCTCGACTGATACTCCGAATGTCCAGCATCCTCTTTGAAAACTCCACTTCTGTCCGACGCCACATTTGGTGCTCGCCAATCCAGATCCTTCGGAAAACCGTAAAACTTGCATTAAAGACCATCGTCTTTCCCCGATTCGTCCATTCTTTACCATCAGCATCCCTTCAATCTCACCATTTCTTAATTTGTTTAAAAGCAAAAATCCTTCAGTGCATTTTCCACTATATACAATCGAACCAGTGGTCCTACACATATCATAACACTCCCGTACATTAATATTTTGTTCCCTCGTCATATTTACGTTTCATATTAAATTTATTGATTCACACTTCAATTTGTCAAATTATTTCATCTCTTCATAGATTTTTTTTTCTCCTCAACTTACGGACTCTATCACTTTTCATTCCTTCCTTGTTCTATTAAATTGTTGACCTTTTTTTTCTCCTCTTTTCTCTTCCCCTTTCTCTAATTTTCGTTTTATTTTCATATCTCTTCACATCGTTTGCATTTTCCTCGTTTCATATTTTTCTATTTTCTGTCCACGCCCACAGCCCCTTACACCTACAAACAAAAAAAAAACAAAAAAAAAAAAACAAAGCGGCACAACCAATTGTTTTCTTTTCTCCTTTACAGTGAACATGCATGCTCGATATCGTCTACCGGTCATTTTCATCCTCGTCCTCCTCGATCTTACAGCTGCCCTAACAGGATATGATTGTCAGCTATCAAATGTCAACATTACCACATATTCCAATATGGATGTCGCTCCATGTCGTCCTCCGATAATTTCTACTACTACTAAAAAGAGTGTACTCGTCCAAGTTCTGCAGAAACGGACTTCCACTCCCATTTCGGCCTTACGTTGCTATTTCTTTTACCACGAACGCCTTACACATTGTGGAATGCATAGTCACTCGTCCGAAGTCCCGGATGGACACAAATACGTTACTTATAAACTTTCACAACATGAATGTCATCAGATTTATCGTACTAATACCTTCCGATACCCTTTCCGCCCTGATGTCATACTTCATCTTAGTCCCTCCGTTCCCAATAAAGGCTCCGTTATCGTAGCCGGTACCATCGCCTCAGATGGTTACTGCGAAGGCACCAATTATGAAGGCCGTTCAGCGATCATTGCCCAACACACTTATACTATTTTTTATGAGTCACTTGATGCTACATTCGAAATAGAACTCAATAAAATTCATTTTCCAAATCGACTTACCTGTCCCATTAAAGATGCATCCTGTCATGATGATTCCACTGGCGATTATTTCTGGACTCCCCGTACTGTAGCTCCTTGCGATTATTCCTATTATCAAATCCTTTACGAAGGAAATGCCACTCTTTCCACTATGACCGATGCCGTTTCCGCGTTTACCTTTAAAGTTTTAACGGTACGTCATTCCGCCTATTTGTATTCATTATTATTAACCGGTTCAACTACTCCGTGTTTTCATGAATTTTCGACTACCGATCAAACAAATATTTATATTAATTTTCATATTAATCTTATCAATCGACCTCCGCAACTTCATAATGATAGTTCAATTGTAAACCCATGGTCTTTCTTTAATACGAAAATTTTCTATGTGGCTAATCATTTTAAAGAACAACTGGAAATCATGTATGGCGATGTTCTTTACCATACCTGCCAGCTCAAACGCGTTTCTCTATTTAATCTTCTTACTTTAAGTATGATAGACCCCCAAGCTGCCGTTTATGCGCTGTTTCAGCAACCCGGCTTTAGCGCCTTTTTATCCGGTGAAGTTTTGCACGTGTGCAATGTGTTTCAGTTGACGTTACATTTCGTCAAACAGATCGATGCTATCTCGAGATACCAGTTACATATGGCGCTCGCGATGCCTATCTTACCCCACGAAATCGCTTACTTGTCTATCATGCCCATGAAGTACCTTGTGATAACCTTTTTCCTGTCTCCTATAATTTGTCCAACGTTTGGACTATTACAACTAGACATCCTTCACCTACATTACCTCCGAAAATTTTAGACCCAAACATTCATCATACTTGGAAATTTGATTACGACGCTACCTTATCTTCCGCTGGCCTTTATTCCCGCCATCAACTCGAAGCTTATAGTCGTACTCTCCAATTTGCCCAAGAACGCGATGCAGTACAAGCTACCCTTATAAACGCTGTTCGCGACCCTCATGCGTATAAACAAAACCTTAATTTTGGTCTTTTACTTGATGAAGAATTTCTTAAAACTAAAATTAAATCCACTTTTGCCACCTTTATCGACCGTATGACTTCATTCGGAATTTTTGTCTCTTCCACTATCGGAATCATTTCCCTTATTAAAATTGTATGTATGCTCATTGAAATTTTTATTAATCTTACGTCTATTTATCAGATATACGGTTTTTCATACCGTCTCTTTTGCGCTGTATTTCATTCTGCCACAGCAGCCCTTCTATATAAATTTAAACAACGCGATACTAAAAAACCACCCCCTTATGCCCCGGAGGACACTGATCAATCCGCCCCTGCCTCTCCATCTAAAGCAATTTATCCTCCATTGCCCCCTAAACCAGTCCTTGCTAACCCAGTATATGCCAAAACCCTTACCTTTTTAGGCCCTCTGGATAATGAAGAAGACCCAGTTACAATGGTCTAAATCCGCATCCTCCCAAAAAAAAAAAAAAATAATAAATCAGACAGGAAAGCGAAAAAATCGCTCTTTCTTTCCTTGTCAATTTCAATACGTTTCACAATAAAAATATACCACAAAACAAACATGCATTTGTCTAAACCCCGTTTATGTTGTCCACCATTAAATTCGTTTCCCCTCAAATCTCTAAAACAAATAACAGCTTATAAAATTGTCAGGACATCATTGATCTGCTACATTTCGTTTCACCTAATCCCTTTCTTCCCTTTCATCACCTATTATCCATTGAAAATTTTTATCGGCCGATACATTTATTTTATTAATTCTTAGTCTTAATCCCTTTTTACTCTATTATATGTAACGCTATCGTTATTTCTATTTCATATTCTTTAGATTTACTTATTACTCCCAAATCGACTTATTACCGTTTCTAAATGTAAAATTCAAGAAGGAATAATGCTTGCCACCGTCGTTTGTCCCTATTTCTCATTTTACCTACACAATATTTCCATATACTTTTCGAATTCAAACGAAAAATACAAAAAAAATAACATAATTTCTTAATCACTGGACCGACTTCGGCAGATTCTTCCTTCTTTTATTCACCAATTGTACTTCTACTTAGTATTAACTTTACTTAACTGGTACATAAACCTCTTCTACCATTAATCTCTCATGTACTTTATTTAATATTCTTCATTCACTCCTTTCCATTTCATTTATGTTCTATTCTTCGCCAATGGTTTCTTCCAGAGGCTTACACAAAAAAAAAAAAGGAGAGAATTTATCTTACCACTTTATGTCTATTTTCATGGATCCATGTATACGTATATCTATATTTCTATGTCTTTATGTCTATTTGTCTGTGTTTATCCTTGAATATTACTCTTTATGTTTATTGACTTGTCATCACGCTGTGATTATTGTCATTATTGTAATTATTGTCATCACTGACTGCAACTATCCCCGTCTTTGCTTTACCCTTCTTTTCGAGGAATTAGCTGGCGTTCCCTTTATATTGGCAACGCCAATCTAATTACCTCTGGCCCCGGTATCTGTTACGCCACTGTCTATAAATTATATAGCCAGTCCCGTAACATTCATTGGAGAAAATCCTAAACGGAAAAGTAGGATACAGATATAAAATAAAAGCGAACATGCCTCGGCCACACCGGCGTCCCGACATCAGGACGCCGGGCAAAAAACCTCCATGGAGGGTTAAGCTTTACCCGTGAAATACACGCCACGGCCGATTCGAAAAAAAAAGAGAAGACGAGAGTATATTAACCCTTTCGTCTCTCGATTCGAGTCAGTTAGCAGTTATCGACGGAGCTTATTAGTTTACATCTCGAGTCCGGAAAGAGTCTAAGGGTATAATTTCAGTCAGTGAAGTTAGAGAGTATTGTATGTGATGATATTAACAATAGGATACAAACTGGAATACTCTTATATTGGATAACTCAAAACTAGATAAGTTGCTTCGGATAATTTATATCTTAATGAAATATACGCCGGTTCGCTACCATATTACAAACTAGTTATATTATTATTTAAATCCTTATTTCCGATCGACCAACTACATAACAGGCGCTCTTCTCCATTTGGGAAACGGTGTGATAAAACCGCGGCAAAACCGTTCGGTCCCGCATCTGTGGCTAAAATGATCGGCAAGTCCGGGTTGAAAGGTGTAAGTACGCGATCGCTGGCAAGTTCCTTTTTGGCGGCGAGAAAACTGGCTTCGCAGGCGTCTGTCCATTTGAATTCTGTGTCAGCGCGAAGAAGTTCGTCCAATGGTTGAAGTAGGTCAGGAGCGTTTGGAATGAAGCGATGATAATATCGAACGAGTCCTAAAAATTGTCGAACGCCTTCAACTGTCGTCGGGCGAGGTGCCTCAGCAATGGCGCGTATCTTCTCTGGAGATTTTCGAATGCCCTCGGCCCCAATCTGGTGTCCTAAATATTCGATTTCTGGAACAAATAATTTAGCTTTATCAGGGTTTAAATGTATGAAATTTTCCCGTAATCTATCGAGAAGGCGGCATGCTCGTTCATAGCATTCCGGTAATGTAGATCCTTGTACTGCAATGTCGTCGAAGAAAGATGCGGTGCCTTCCAATCCTTGGATGAGTTCATCTATGAATTTATGAAACTCATTTGGCGCTGTTTTGATTCCGAAAAACAGTCGTTTGACTTTATAAGCTCCAAATGGGGTTGAAATGGTCTGGATTTTAGCGCTGTCCTCATCCACTGCGAGGTGTAGATAGGCCTTATGAATGTCGAATTTACAGAAGTATCGGCCTCCCCGTAGCTTGTCGAAAATTTCTGTTACTTTTGGAATCGGATACGTTGCATTTTCTAATTGCTGATTTACGGTAACCTTATAATCGGCACAGATGCGGAGCTTTTCTCCTTGCTTAACGATGACGATGGGAGTGCCCCAATCCGAGTGTTGAACTTTCTCGATGATGCCTTGGCTCTCTAACGTCTCTAGTTCCTTTTGGACGTCGGCGTGTAATGCATAAGGAATAGAGCGTGCTTTTACATACTTTGGTTGCGCTTTTTCACGTAGTTTAAGCGAACACTGGTAATTTGGAACCAGTCCAATCTTTTTGGCAAAAAGATCCGAATAGCGATTCGTAAGCGTCATGGCAGCTTTGTCTGGGTTATCCGGTTGAGCAGGGCTTATGCTGGAAGGAAGAGGTCGCTCGGTGACGAGTTGTACTTCCTCCAATTCTTGAAGATTTAACCGTAAGGCTCGTGCCCATTTGCGTCCTAAAATAGAATTTCGTTCAAAATCGACTAGATAAATTTCTAAAACCTTAATTATATTCTTATATCTAACGGTGACTTGTACGACCCCTGTTGGCGTGAAGATGTGACCTGTGTAACTTCGAAAAATGAGGTTTGGAGGATTTATCGGAACGTTTAATCGTAATTTGCGAAATGTTTGTTCATACATAATGGTGAATCTAGAACCCGTATCCAATTCGAATGTAAACGGTGTCTCGTTCAAGGTCACTGGTACCATGTAACAATCCGTTGGGGACTCATTAAAATTTACGTTCTCTATGTGATTAAAGCTGTAAACACCGGAATCTTCGCAGGTGGAGACGTAACTCGTCTGAGTCGGCTGATTTTCTGAAGGCGGAGGCGTTGCTTGCCTATTCCCTGTAAGTTTCTTGATGCACACTTTTTCAATGTGTCCGTTTTTGTGACAGTGATCACATTTCAGCTTGTTGACTGATGCACAATCCCTTGTTAAATGGTTGTTTTTCCCGCAATGTAAA
This sequence comes from Liposcelis bostrychophila, assembly GCA_037577465.1. Taxonomy (NCBI): domain Eukaryota; kingdom Metazoa; phylum Arthropoda; class Insecta; order Psocodea; family Liposcelididae; genus Liposcelis; species Liposcelis bostrychophila. Next base: position 5,548,980 of record CM075215.1, read on the forward strand.
CAAATGCCTTCCAAACCTAGGCGGCGGAAAAAATCTGAGCGGCGACTCCGGGATTGTGAGCGGTTCTTATAACGTTGATGGGGCGGTCCCGGTGTCCGGGAACGTGAGCGGCGTCGATACCTGGAATTAGTGGAGCCTCTTGAATGTCTATCGCTAATTCGATGTACGTTTTCCCCTGTGGAGGCCTGATTATAGTCACGGTTGTGGACTCGTGACGCTTCAACCGAAAACGCTGTCGATAATATTTCCGCGAGGGGTTTATCCCCCAAAACGAGTAATGATTCCCTGATATAGTTATCTGTTATACCGCGAATGAACTGAGCACGGATCATTACATCTAAAAAGTTTTTACTGCACGTGTCATCCTTGCAATGAGATGTAAAATTTGCTGTCTTGGCTAGTTTCTTCAGAGTCGCTAAATACTGTGATAAACTTGTGTTGGGTTCCTGCTTAGCCGAGAAGAATCTATGCTGTTCTGTAAGAACGTTTTGTTTGGGCATGACATTATCCTTTAGAGTTTTACCAGCTCGTCGTATTTCTTGGTAGAGGGCTCATCCGGAGCACACAAATCTGAAAGGAGTTGAAAATATTTAGACCCAATACAATGTATTAATAGCCTAACCTTTGCGGAATCCACGTCCGGTGTCGTTGCATTCAATCCCTTAAGAAGAAAATAATTTTCCAGGCGCTTTGTGTAGTAATCAAAGCTTTCGTCCTCTGGGTTGAAACTATCGAATTGTAAGGCCTGTTGTTGTAAAATCGCATTGGCAGAACTAGGCGTCGTAGTCGAAACGGTGGCTTGAGCTGTAGGTCCCTTTATCACATGTAATGCGGCGACCAATGTTCCGATCGAATCTATTAATTTCTGGTTTGGATCCGGTGTCGGCGATCCCCCGGTCGCCATTTTCGAAAAAATATATGCCTTAGATGAATTTGAATCGACTTTTTACGAGTAATCGTGTTTATCCTCGTCGACACTGATATATCTGAGGAAAGGTAGAAAAGATACGTGATTCTCGTACGCCATTTTATTCTCTATATACATTATTTACATTATTTACAGTGTTGACAGATCGGTCCTATTGACACGATACTATAAAGACCATAGTTTTTCTATTAAAATTAAAATTTCAGACGATTAATAATTAAAAAAAGTTTTATTAAAAATTTCTTGTTCTCAAATTTAAATTTTAATTTCCTTTAATAATCCATAAATGTAATGAATTAAATACATTAAATTTTTAATCAATCGCAAATCCATGAATAGAAAGCATAAGGGGCTTTACAACCCAAATCAATTTGAATGTCTGTAAATTTTTATTTTTATACATATGTTTTGCCTATCTTCCATCCATACAGCTCAACCTAGAAAATTTTTATCTCCATTAACCTCTCAGCCAGGAATCAGTCCTAACCCAATACGAGAACTTAACCTTGGCATTAAAATTTCAGAAGATTAAAATTTTTTTTTATTTATTTCTTATTTTCAAAAAAAATTGAAAAAAAAAAATCAATTTGGACATAAATCGTTTCTCCTTTTCCCCTTCGGATTCAAATATTTTTTTTTTTGTTCATAAAAAAAAAAAAATTGCCAATGATCCTGGAAATGTCAAAGCTTAAGTATAAGGCGTCGGTTACATTACTCGAAAATTTTTGTTCGAAGAGTTTCAAAAATTTTTTCTCGATGAAAGGGTTTACACTTTTCGAACAAGTTTCGATGATGTTTGATGATGTTTGACGTTATTTTTGGGGTTGTATTATATTTTTTACGTAATGGGAGGATACATATATCATCGACCGAGTACCCGTATTAATTTAAGTCATTTTTTTCTTACACGCGGTAGGAAAAAAAGACCGAAAAAAAGTTGGGGGGGAAAGAAAATCGGTCTTTTTTTCCTACCGCGTGTAAGAAAAAAATGACTTAAATTAATATGGGTACTCGGTCGATGATATATGTATCCTCCCATTACGTAAAAAATATAATACAACCCCAAAAATAACGTCAAACATCATCAAACATCATCGAACATCATCAAACATCATCGAAACTTTGTTCGAAAAGTGTAAACCCTTTCCGGTCATTCCAGGATAATGACTACCAGTAGGCTTAGATTTCAAAATCAAAAGGGGAAATGGTTTTTTATCAGAATGTACTCTTTTTAGGCTTAAGTTTAAGGATCCAACGCCATATTTTTTTAAAATTTTATTTTAACTTAGTTTTTGCCGGTTGAATATGGGTTGGTGAAAAATTATTTTACATTTTTATTTTATTGTATTTTCACGTATTTCGTTCGCCAATTTTTGGCATTTAAGTTTCAATTAAAAGGGCGGGATAGTAATATTTTTGTAGCTTAGGTATGTAAGTATTATTACCGGTAGCCACCTGTAAAAAAATCTTTTGTAAACTCGAAAGACCAATACCTTTTCAAATTAATCTTTATGTCACATTCGTTACCAAAAAGATTAAAAAGTTCCCATATCTTGTCCAGAACTCAAAATTTTGCGGCGAAAATTTAGATTTAAAAACAACTTTTGGTTAGTATTTACCCTGATTTTTTTCAAATTTTTATGTCGGCTCACGAGTGAGGTTTATGGTAACGAATGTGACACGCGAAAGGTAACGCATGTGGTAACGTGTATGACAATTCGCGTAACACTCATAAATGATATTTGAGAGACTATATTGATGCGGCAGTGAAATCCGCGACAAAAACGAAAAAATTTTTTGGTGGTCTATGTTTAGCTTATAAGAATAATTTTTATTTTAAAATTATAATAAATATTCTTTAACAATATTGAAATGAATGTCAATAAGTTTGCAAGTGCCAGAACGATAAAATGACTTCCATGCTTAGCTTATTGACTGTTTTAGTAACGTTTAGCTTATAAACAATCTTAAAAATAGAATTTATCATACCTCCATAAGCTAAGCATGAAGGAAAATTGAATCATTTTTTTGACCAAAAATTCAATGATGATTTTTTTCTAACACATACACTCCCATCTGAGTCAATACTAACTTGCTAAAACATTGATTTTGCATCAGAAGCATAGTGTATCAATTTTGATACATCCATTCTCAAAAGTTTAACCTTTGGGGACGGAGAGAGATAAAATTTTTACGGTCGAGACGTCGAAAGCAAAAAAATTTAAAGTTAAAGTTTTTATTTAAAAAGTTTAATTATTTTTTTTTCTGAGTTTATTGCTGTTTTTTTTTTTTTAATTTTTTATCTAAAATGAGAACATTATAATCAAAATGAAGTAGGCCTATTACCACGAATAGAATTTACTTTTTTTAAATTTTCATAAATATTTTCATGAATATCGCTTCTCTTTTATGATTTGAAATTAATTATTTTTTTCACCCCTAAAATTGCCTATTTAAAATTGGCTTTCGCTACCCAAGAACGGGCCGGTTTTCAGAAAAAAATTGTTTGCAAAACAGAAAAAATTTACATAAACGGCGAGTGTTTTGTACTAAGCCTAGTTAATACAAATCAATTTGAAACATGAACTTTCGATATTTACTCAAGTATAGGCTTTTTAAGTTGAAATTTATTCATAAAATTCGTACACGTCACATTCGTTACTTTCCGTGTCACATAACGTTACCACAATAAAAGCATGTCCCCTTCTATTTGGACAAAAACTAATCGGTTTTAAGAATTCACCTCATTCTTTGAGGCTTTAAATGGCCCTAAAAAAATTGGTAATTTTTAAACTTCAAGACATTCGCAGATTCTCGACTATAAAAACAAAAACTGGAAAAACTGTTTTTTTACGTGTCACATTCGTTACCGCATTCAAGCCTGAATAGTTATAGAAATACAAAGATAAAAATTTGAAAATTTTACGGTGAAGTGTCTCCACTATAGCTTAAATATCTGCAAGAATTAAATTTTTCGAATCACATCTAGCTCTGTATCAAACGTTTATTCGTGTACGAATGTCACATTCGTTAAATGGAATGACCGTTTCATCGAGAAAAAATTTTTGAAACTCTTCGAACAAAAATTTTCGAGTAATGTAACCGACGCCTAAATCACTCAAAATGCATGTAGAGAGACATTATTAGAAGGACGACTAGGAATCCTGGAGAGGAAAGCCATGTTCATGTCAAATGCCATACAGTTGGGATTCAAAAACGCAAAACTCCTAAATCGAAGACAAGACCACATTAATAATAATATAGCACGCGCTCGAGGGTTTCCATTAAGATGGTCTCAACCATTTGCACTGGTATTTTATCTGTTCAATTTTGCCATATTTGGTATATTGTGAAAATCTCGATTCACGTCGTGGATTGTCTGACCGATTGCGGCTCCTTTGAAATTCGAAAAAAAAAAAAAAAAAAAATCAAGATTTCTTATTTTTTTTTCTTGTTTTTGGCATTATGTTCGATAGGCAGAAATAAATGTTTTATGGTTTGTGGAGGGTCAGTTTGTCTAATTGATTAATCCAGTCAAGCTTAAGAACCAGGGGTGAGTGAAGGTTTACTTCTGGCGCACCTGACCTCATATGACTTGCCAGGGGTTGTACACCCCCCTTCACTTGAGAATTAGGTATTAGACACATATCGGACAACATTTTTTGTTGTATACTTTTGAATCTTCCTCTGCTTTTTACGCCATCTGCTTCCTTTTTCCTTGTCCGAAATTATATTTGTTTATAGATCCTTGTTGCATTGTTGGTGTTTGTTTTTGTTTTGTATACATTTCTGCAGTATTTCTATATTTTATACAAATTCACCTCTTTTTTTTTCTTCTCGTAACTTTGCCTGAAGAGTTTTTAAACTTAATTATTTTACAGGCCGTTATTGGATCTTTGACAACACTTTTTAATTTTTGTGTTGCAAAGGAACTTTTGGAAATATGGTTCTTTATTGACTCTTTTCACATCAGTCTCCTCATGACTGTTTTTTTTTTATGCGGCAATTCGCAAGGATTATAGTTATAATCAGGTGTTTTTTTTTTTATTTTTAATGTTTGGCCTCAAGGAATTAACGCATAGGCATAGATCAATTAACGAATTAGGCATAGATCAACTCGTCCTTCTATAGCAGCCGTACCGACCTTGGAAGGGGAAGAATGAATTTACCTAGTCGGTTTTGTGAGTATTTTTATGTGTAATTTTTGTTTCAGTTTGTTGAGATGGCCTTAATTTCATTACTCCTTTTATTTATTTGCAGACCCTACTGGTACCACCGAACGAAGATCATTGTCCATCCTGGGATTAGAAAGCAGAGAAAGTCAATTCGGTAAGCTGGAAATATTTTTATTGATATTTTTATTTGCTACTTTTTATCAGGCACGGACTGGGGCGCCGAGCTACCGGGAGATTCCCGGTGCGCCTTCACAAAATGCAAAAAAGGCGCCTATACTTCAAAAAGTTAAAAATGTCCAACATATTACTTTTACAAAAAAAAAAAAAAAAAAAAAAAGGACCAGAAAAGTAAACTGTTTTCTACCCGACTTCAAAATATTTTCAAGAATTTCATATTTGTTCGATTGCCATTAACCCCTGGTACTGAGAAGCAGAAGAAAGCAGGTAATAGTTCCCCGAATTCAAGGCTTGCTCTTTTTTTTTTTTTCTTTATTGTCAAGAAGGAAATACTTTATAGCCTTTCGGTCTTCTCTGCCTTTACATTCATTTGATTGATTTTGAATCTCCGGATTTTGTCCTTTTCTTGGAATATTAGACCTATGGCAATTTTAATGAGGTCAGTACTCTCTCTAGGGTTTTGGGTTTTTCCCAATCATTCATTCCATGAAAGTACCTGCGACTTTTTCCGAAAAATACCCGAAAAAGAAAAAAAAATCAGTTTTTAAACAAACGGGATTTTTATGTCGCCATTTTTCCATTTTAAAAAATTTTGGTTACATCTCCTCCGAACAAGTTATTTGCCAGAATATACGCTAAATATAAATTCGATATTGAATACGGTTTTGTAAACGGGCACATCTGAAGTTGAAGGAACTACATCATATGTGCTGATTTTGGTATAAAATATCACTAATACGGGAAAGAATAGTGTTTTAATTCGTTCGGAGGAGAGGCGAGCTTGCAACACATGCAAAATGTAAGCAGTTTTAAACTCCGAAACAACTGACACCAAAATGTTATTATTCCCTTATTTAGCGATGTAACGAAAATCAGCACAATTCGTTCAACTTCCAGGTGTGCCCGTTTACAAAACCATAATCAATATTCTAAAAATAACATGTTCGGAGGATACCTACAACAAAAATGGTGACATAAAAATCACATTTTGGTGTCAGTTGTTTCCGAGTTTAAAACTTGTTTGCTTACATTTTGCATGTGTTGCAAACTCGCCTCTCCTCCGAACGAATTAAAACGTCACTATTCTTTCCCGTATTAGTGATATTTTATACCGAAATCAGCACATATGATGTAGTTCCCTCAACTTCAGATGTCTACGATTAAGTCGAAAAATTAATGGGGGGGGGGGGTGCCACAAGACAATAGGCGCCCTCTAAAAAATTTTCAGCTCGCGCCCTCAAAATTTCCCAGTCCGTGCCTGCTTTTTATTGGTGAAATAAACTATTCAGGAAGCCACAAATGTGTAAATTTAGATTTTTTAATGTTTTACGAGCTGCTAAGTACAGTCAATTTTTTAAATCCTGAGTAAAGTGAACAACGAGAAATGAAAATCACACAAATTGAAATACGTAATATACTGTTGTTTTTCTTTAATAGATTGGGACGAAAGGGACATAATTGCACCTGAACACCGAAGATCATTGGCACTGCCATTCATGGAAAATATAGAAAATGAGCATGGTGAGCTAAAAAATTTTTTGACTTTATTTTCAATGTGCTTCATATTCAAAGTCTCGAGAGTGTTCAACTGCCATCCCCAAGCCAAGTTTCTCTTACAGTTAAATTTTTTTGAAAAATGAAAAAAGAATTCCATTGTTTTTGGGCTGAGATTAAGTCATTGCACTATTACCTTGTGCGGTTTTTTAATTTTCTTAGAAGTTATAACAACTGAGACAATTTTGCTATGTTGAAGAATTTTATTATGCAGTTACAGAAAACAAAAAACAATCATACATGCAACAATTATAATTGTAGAAGCTAAAATATGCAGTCTAAACAATTGCAAATGTCGAAAGTGTTTGAAAAATTATAGGCAACTGCCAAAATTGACTTAAAAAATGATGGCAAAAGAAAAACCCGTACGAAAAAGAATTTCAGAATTTTTAAAAAAAAAATGAAAAACTATTGAGTGGAAAGTGTTTTAGAAAGTTTTCGTGATTGAAATTAATTTTGTCATAACGAATAGTTTTTGTAATAACTTCGGACAAATAAATTACACGAAAAAATTACGGCGACAAAATTGCAGAGTTAAAAACTATGCTTTAAAATAGCACTGCAAAAACTTTGCAGTTGTCATGACCAAGTGCGCAACTATCCGTTATGAAAACTCCCCATAGTCCGACGGAGTCCGTAGTTCCCTCTACTGAGAAAGTGAAGAGTTTTTAACTTTAAAAAATACTAAAGAGTTTCGTTTATGAATTATGAAAAACTGCGGAGTTTTTCAAAAAAGATAAAAACTTCCAAGTGTTCAGTGTAAGCCGTACCTATGGCAAAAACGCAAAGTTTTTAGTTGTGTAATTTTACATAAAAAACTTCGCAGTTTCGCCATAGATAGGAACTACTTTGGCTGTACATTGCGGAGTTGTCATTTTTTATTAGTTTTCAACATATTTATGACAACTGCAGATTTTTTCGAGTATTTTTTTAAACCAAAAACTCTTCACTTTCTCCGTAGATGGGTAACTACGGACTCCTTCGGACTATGGGGAGTTTTCATAATGGATAGTTGCGCACTAGATCATGACAACTGCAAAGTTTTTGCAGTGCTATTTCAAAGCATAGTTTTTAACTATGCAATTTTGTCATATTGAGTAGTTTTTCTAAAAACTTCGGACATATAAATAGCACGAAAAAATTGCAGAGTCAACTCTGCAATTTCGCCTTAGATGGGAACTACCGATTCTGATGTATTCTGCGGAGTTTTCTTTTGCATTTACTATTTACTTTTAACTTCGCCATATAAAAAATACGAAGTTTATTGTTACTCAAAGCTACAAACTTCGCTATTTTTAACAACTGCAGTGTTTTCGTTTTTTCTTTTTCTTTTGCAGCAAATAGAATGCTTGTTTGTTTAGGACCCGTTCCAGACCTATAGTGCCTTTTTGTTATTACTTAGCGGGCTGGATATTTAAGTTCAACTCCAAGAAGTCCGAATAAGCATAGAAAAATATGGAGAGGGAAATTTGGCCACGGTACTGCAAATAAACAAAACGAGAATAAAAAAATTGTGTCAAACCTTAATCTGTTGTATTTTTTTAAAAGAAGTAAAAGTAAAAGGTAGTAAAAAAAAACCTTAATCTGTTGTAATTTTTTAAAAGAAGTAAAAGTAAAAAGTAGTAAAAAAAACGAGTAAAAGGTTATTAAAAAGTTCAAAGTAAAAAGTAGTAAAAAAAAACGAGTAAAAGGTTATTAAAAAAAAGTTCAAAGTAAAAAGTAGTAAAAAAACGAGTAAAAGGCTGTTAAAAAAAAGTTCAGATGCTGCATAATGCTTTTTAACAACTGTAGTGTTCTTGCTTTCCTTTTTTTTGCAGCAAATAGACTGCTTGCACAAAGGATCCATGCTGCATAATGCTGAAATGTTGCGACTAATTATCATCAGAATCTTGTCTTTCCTGAAAAAGAAAGAAGAAAAAAAATTGCCAAAATATACAATAAATGAATATCAATATATATGCATATGAGTAGCTGATTCCGGATTTGAGGTTTAAATTGTGTAATTAAAAATTTGCAATCCCAGTAATATAAATAGGTCCATCAGGCATCTTGAAAGTCAAAGTAACGAAATTTGGAGTTCAAATTTTAAAAAGTACGTTCAAAAATCTATAATAAATTAAGTTTATTGATCAGTTTAAGTGCATGAAAAAGGTTCTATGCGTCACAAAGGGATTCGAAATTTTTAATGTGCATATATTCTCGAATTTTTTAATTACCTCCCAACTTGTTAGCATAAAATAGGCTAATTTTTTTACCATTTTGGAGGCCCAACCCCCCTCAGGTGCTAACTAACCCCTATATAGGAAACTTGTTAGGTGACTAAGAAAAACTTAAAAAAAAAAAAGGTAATTAGTTCGATACTTTACTTCCTACCTTAGATCTAGATCTAGACTTAGATTTTCGCTTAGATTTATGCTTTTTATGTCCCGCATTGTTTATTTTATTTTTGACCACATTCAAAATATCAACATCCGACACATCCGGATGGATCTTGCGGACATAATCTGAAAAATTAAATACAATAAGTGATCAAATTCAACCCGAAACTTAAACGCGGTTAAATTTTGGCCGTTAAAAGACTTACTTGCGATGCTTTTTAATTCCTCGATCGGATAGGGTGATTTTTCCCCTCCGTCTCCAGTCACCGATAGCTTTCTCATTCTTCAGTCGTTTTCGTTCCATCTATCAAGTCGCATATCAATTTAGAATAACATTGGGTCCTGCATTTTAAAAATTTTACTTCATCGTCGAAATAATCTTTTATTTCTTTCTGCAAAGAAAAAAATAATAAATAAATAAATAAATAAATGAAAATAAAGGAAACAAATATTCATGAAGAATTTACAATAATTTCTCCTTCCTTGGGTTGTAAGCTAATTTCGGCATAAGTAACTCTCTTCTTAAATTTTGATTCGTCGCTTTTTTTCCTGGATTACTATTTACTGAAGAAGGACTTCGTACAAAATTTTTGCATGCCTGTTCCACTGTTTCTTTCAATTTCTGAATACCTGTAACACCAAAAACGAAAGCATATAAAAATTGGCTACAAATGCAAGGCGTAAAAATATTAAGTTTTGTACCTTTAAACGTAGCGAATGTCGTTCGATAATTTCCCACCTCATGACGCAAATCCCTATTTTCCATTTGTAAAGTTCTTACTTTACTTCTCAATTCTTCTGCAGTCATTTGACTTAATGGACGGAAATCCTTTTCATCTTCGTCAGAAGAGACAGAGAGAAAATTGGCCGTGCTTCTGGAAGGCCCCCACTTTTTTTCTGGTGTGCGGAAATCGTCGAACTCTCCAGATGAAATAGTTTCTACTTCCTAATTATAAATAAGAAATTTAAATAAAATGAAGGAAAAAAAAGACGCAAGGAAAAAAAGGGAATTTGATCATGTACCGTTCTAACGGTGCTAAGGGACGTATAATAACGAACGTATACTAATAAGTTTACAGCTGTTTATGCCGTAAACAGCTTAAGAACTTCGGCATATCTCAAAATCTTCAAAAACGGAAAACCATAGGAAAAAACATTTTTTAGAGAGCATAATCTGTAAAAATGAGCCGGTTTTAAATCCTTTGAATAACTACGGCAAAACGAAGGTTAAACGTTATAAATTGAGATATAAAGTTGCAATTTCATAATACTGCATTAACTAAACATATGAAAATTTTTTGTCCGAATGAGCCGAGTACAAGTATAAAAATTGAGTTATACAATCCTTAAAATTCTTTTATGATTAATAAAAGAAAAATAATAACGGTGTGACATCGCATTAAACAATAACATTAAAAAAATAAAAAATAATAATAATAATAATAATAATAATACAATAATAGACATGGGAGCCTCCTTCGCAAAATTCTCTTTTCACAAATTTTTCTATAAATTAAAAGGTTTTTGAACAATCTTCAATATCCTTAAAAGTGCAATTTAAGTATCATGAAAAAGTTTAAAAATAACAGCAGCTTCCAAAAATCAGTCTTACTATCAATTACATTTTAATAATAATACACATAACATATTTCGATAAGTCTTTGAAAGAGTCTCATGGAAAAGAAACACAGAAAAACATTTACCTGATTAACCAATTGTATTTCGGCATTGTTACCACTGTTGCTCTTTGCCTGGATACCCTGAGGCTTTCCCATTATGTTTTTACTCAAGTTTCTTTCCGCGGTGTTGATACCTCTGCTGTTTATCTGGATGTTATCCTCATCAGATTTTTTCTAGTAACAAAAATTTCCAATTTTTAATTATCATTTTATGAAAGAAATATGTTGCTGAAACATCGTTTACACTGTAACTTTACCATCCCACTTTTTAAAATGAATCATAAATAAAATATTTCAATTTTTATATTAGTCTAGTTTAAAGTCAAGAGGTAAAAAAAACTAATGTTATAATCTTCAATATTCGTAAAATTTACCTTCATGCTGTTATTTTCTGCATTATTATCACTGCTGCTCTGATTTCTGTCTATATCCACAGTTGCACTTTCCTAAAAAAAAGGAATAAACTTACAAGAAATGAGTTAATATGAGAATAATGAAACACAGGTATTACCTTTTCTTCATCATCTGTGGTCACACTTTTTTGATGCACTTTTTTTGATGCAGGTGCAGTGGCGGAAAGTATCTCACCTAGTATTTCTTCATTTTTGCGTTTCCTACAAGCTTTTACCTCAGATTTATTCTGTGCATTAATTTTATTACTGGCTGATGAAACTTCCGAATTGTCATCTTTATTGTTTCCTTTCTTCTTATTTACAGATATCTGACACTCAAAATTTCTTCGGCATTTTTCTCGCCTTTCTGCCGGTGTTAGTTGCTCAAACTTAGAATTTTGTAAAAAATTTTTCAATTCATTCTTCATGTCGTCGAAAGCTAAAAGAATTATATCGGTTATTCAAAAAAGTTAACAAATCACAAAAATATAGGTCTACTTACATCCCGTTCTCAATACCATAGCTGGATATTCTTTCCACTGTAATTTATTTCTAGGGTTGTTATTTAGCGCATGCATCCTCTTCGGAGGCAAAACCGGTGAATTTGTGGGCCAAATAATTGTATACGTATGATTTTCATCCGGTTGTAAGGGCTCATCAAAATCATCCTGTATGAACGACTGGTATCCGACAGCCATTTTATAATCTTCCTCTGGGAAACTGAAAATTGCGCATAAGGCGCTATCGTAACTTATATGTTGAAAATCCATGGTTATATACAACACAACGCACAATTAAAACCGTAATACAAATGAATATTCGGGGAAAAATATGACCGCGATTATTTATGCCGGATCATACACACTTCCTTTTAACACACCATTTGAGAGTTTTCAACGTTTAAAACTCTTCCCGACATCGACGTGCAGCTACTTGTCACGTAGATTACCAACAAATTGTGCACAGTGTTGCCATAAGTAGGAATTTTTCCGGGATTACCTACACCAGTAATTTTCGTGATAATTATGTTTCCTCTACAACGGTTCAAAACTCGAATTATTTACGAACAATAACTTCGGGTTAATAATTGGCTGTGATAATTACTTCAAATAATTATGACGTTATATACATGAGTGATTTTTACAATATGGTTGAAGTGGCAACGCTGCGATAGGAGCGCTGATGTGCAGCTTTATTTCCACGACGAAAAAATAAATATAAACATATCGTAATGTAACGGTCGGAAAATGATATTGACTTTTATGTTTTATTTCATAGTATGTTTGCTGGTAATACATAGCAACAGAGCTATGCCCTATAAAAATGCTGTTCGGAAGGGCAGCACTTGCTGCTCTGAGCCATACTCAACTGTGTATAATCGGAATCGGAATCGTATTCGAAATACACCGGTAAGTATAGATAGATACAAAATACACTGCGTCACATTCATATATAACCTTATGTGATAAAAATTACTATCAATGTTTTTCATGATTATAATAAAGTTTCTAATCTTATTTTTAGGTGCCAGAAATGGACTGGCAGGAGTCGAAGGAGGCGAATTTGCGGCAAATTGATGAATCTATGAATTTTTCCTTTTCATCTGACATTACACAGCCAGAAATTTCATCTGACATTACACAGCCTGAAATGTACTGCTCGCAGGAGTCGGAAAAAGAAATAAATTTCAAGTGGCAAATTGTAAATAACCAATCCTTTGATTCCTGTTCCTCAGACACTGAGGAAATATTTTCAGAGGTATGTACAAAAGTTCTGACCTTGGAAATTATTTTACAGCACTAACATAAGTATTTTTTTTAGGATCGACAGTCAGACATCACCATGATGAACTATTTATTTGAACAAAGAGATGTTGAAACAAATACTGCAGATGAAGTAATTGTAAATGAAGTAAAGTATTCTATTTTTTTTATGTATATATTAATAATTTTTTGATTTAGCTTTTGTTTTTCTTTTTTTTTTCTTAAAAATGTTGATTAACGTGGTGACTGCACCTCCTTATTTTTAATTTCTTCATGGGTTTTTTCTTTCCAGGAGGTAAATAATCGAAGAAGACCAATCTACCCCGGAGCTTCTTTATCGAAAGAGCAAAGTGAAATTTTGGCTCTTGGTTTCACGGTCCGATGGTGTCTTCCTGAAGCAGCAATACCGCATTTGCTAGAACTTATTAATGTGCATCTGCCTCAACGAATCCACGATTCAAAGTATTATTTTTTTAAAGATATCAACGCCCATAAGGCGACAGAGAAATTTTTTTGCGACGACTGTCATTCTTTTTTGGAAAAATTGGAAAAATCGTCGAATTATATTTGCGTGTACGAACATTGCCCTAAAAGAGATGTCTTACAGACGCTGAAAAATCTGCAGGAAAAGAAGTCCTATTTTTTGCATTCGCCGCTTCGCATCCAATTGAAACAAAAGCTGGAGACTTTGTGGGATAAATTGATTCCCTTACATGAACGGAGTTATGCTGGTGTAACTGGTGGGGAACGATATCGTCATTGGTTGGAAACAAACGTAATCCAGCCAGACGATATCACCCTCCAATTTAATACTGATGGGGCATCGACGTTCAATTCGTCGAACCCCAGCATATGGCCGTTGCAAGTCGGAATTAACGAGTTGCCTTACAAGGAGAGGAAAAGTAATATAATGTTAACTGCTTTATGGTTCGGCGATAAGCCGGACATGAATTTGTTTTTAAGACCGTTCGTTGATGAATTAATAAATCTGCACGAAGAGGGAATCATCCTGAATAACGGGAGGAAAGTTAAAGTTCATTGTATACTATCCCCTGTAGATTCGGTAGCTAGACCCCTTCTACAAAATATTAAACAGCACAATGGATTTTATGGGTGTAGCTACTGTCTGAACCCCGGAGAAAGTTATTACCTCGAAAAAGAGGGAGAAGCAGAAAAACATGCAAGTGAAACTACAAACCAAAACGGCGAAATGAACGATGATGATGGCGAAGAAGACGATGACGATGATCTAACCGATGAAGAATACGAAAATTCGAAGCAGAACGAAAACTGTAGTCAGATTAAAAAAAAAAAGAAAAACAGACGTCACGTTTATTTGGGTGGCCGGGGTCCGCCTAGAACGGAAGAGCAACATTTCGCCGATTTAAAAAAACATGCTGAAGATCGTAAAATCCATAATGGCGTTAAGGGACCATCGATTTTGTCGCTGCTTCCCATGTTTCATTTAATTCTATCATTTACACCTGACTATATGCATAATATTTTATTAGGCGTAGTAAGAATGTTTCTGTGGAACTGGATAGATACAAAAAACCATGGCAAGGAATGGTACTTAGGAGGGAGAAAATTAAAAATATTGAACGATCGATTGATGTCCATGACGCCACCGTCGGAAATCACCCGATTACCACGCGGTTTAAAAAGCATCAAAAACTGGAAGGCCTCGGAATTTAAGAATTTCCTCCTATATTATTCATTACCTTGCTTGCGGGGAATTCTCCCTTACAAATATTTCCAGCATTGGTCGCTTTTAGTTTATGCCATATCGATTTTTTTACAAGAAAAAATAACTGACGATGATTTCAAGTCTGCTAAAGAAGCCTTGGAGGAATTTGTTGGTAATACAGAGTCTCTTTATGAACGAAAATTTATGACATTCAACCTTCACCTACTTCTTCATGTCCCGGACTTCGTAAAATATTATGGTGGTCTTTGGGATTCCAGTTGCTTCATGTATGAGCATTTCAACGGCGTTTTGGTTCGACTTTTCCATGGTTCGCAACAGGTCCCGAAACAAATATTTAAAAACTATCTTCGACTTTTGAGAATTCAAGTTCTGGTAAATGAGAAAAGGAATGATTTCAGCTCTAGCCCTTTGGCTGAAGAATTACTTACTTCCATGTGCGGAAAATACTTTTTAAAAGAAACGGGAATTGATAGCGATGAAAATAATTTAGTAAAATGCTTAGGATCGCACAGTGTAAAGCAGTTAGATACTTTTCAAAAAATTGCAATCCGACGATTAGGTGAACCTGTAGAAAATGTAGGCGGCCTAGATTTAAAATTTTGGGAAAGATTCAATGTGATGAAAAGGATTCTATGCTCCAGTGAAAATTATTCAAGGTCAACGAAAAGGCGAAATTGTGTTTTGAAATTAAAAGATAATACATTTCTCTGTGTTCATAGTTTAGTTCATATAAACGAAAAATATTTAGTGTTCGGGGAAAAATTGCAAGTAACCTCATGCTTCAATGGTAAAAATATAAAAAATAAATGTATATTGCCGTCTTTGGTATCCCCGAATAATAGCATAAGTATTGTAGCAATTTATCCGGGAGATATTGCAGAAAAAGCAATACTTATGAGGTTATCGGATGATTTAATGTACGTAAAACCATTAGTCAATAAATTTGAAACTGATTAATCACTTAATCTTAAATTTAAAGCAAAGAAATAAATAAATATTTTTCATTCAAAAATGTAATTTTTTATACAAAAAGTGCTACTTTGGTAGCAAGCATTTCTTAATTCCTTTTCAAAAAATTTTTCAAAATTCCACTGTTGTTAACAAAACTTTCCCATCTTCCTTACCTAGTAATATAATCTCCATTCAAAGCAAAAACCTTTCAAATGAAAAATGCTGATAAAAATTTTTATTTCATTGAGTACTTATGTTGAAAACTTTGCAGAGTGAATCCCGTATAAAAATTTCTTACCGAGATTAAGAAATTTTTACTAAAAATTCGCAAAAGTTGAAAGTTTTCATGTAATCTTTTGCGATTTCAGGGAGTATTTTAAACTAAATGAATGTCCGAAGTTTCAAAAAAAACTTTAATAAAATAGGTACCGACTCGAGAGTTTTTAAGAAAGAGGTTTAAAAAGATAAAAAGTTTTCAAATAGTACTTCGACATGTCAGTGGTTTTTTATAAAACTTTATAAATCTCTTAAGTTAAAAAAAATGTATTTGCGAAATTTTCAATGAAAATTTTTAGTGAAAAGTTTTTTATAAAACTCCGGAGGTTTGTAATTTAAATTACAAACCTCCGGAGTTTTACAGAAAACTTTTGTAATTTTATTTTTATGTAGTTTACTAATTGTAGTTTTATGATTTAACTTCCGACACTTGGGAGAATTTCGTTATGAAACTTCCTTTTCGTTAGCAGAAACTTTCGTAAACAAGAAAGTGTCCTACAAAACTTCTGAAGCCACGAATTTTTTTTCTAATAATACCGAGATGGTGTAGTTTTATGATTTAACTTCCGACACTTGGGAGAATTTCGTTATGAAACTTCCTTTTCGTTAGCAGAAACTTTCGTAAACAAGAAAGTGTCCTACAAAACTTCTGAAGCCACGAATTTTTTTTCTAATAATACCGAGATGGTGTAGTTTATGATTTAACTTCCGACACTTGGGAGAATTTCGTTATGAAACTTCCTTTTCGTTAGCAGAAACTTTCGTAAACAAGAAAGTGTCCTACAAAACTTCTGAAGCCACGAATTTTTTTTCTAATAATACCGAGATAGTATAGTTTTATGATTTAACTTCCGACATTTGCGAAGTTTTTAAAAAAAATTTCCCACCTTCGTGGTTCTTTTTCGTACGGGCAGTGGTGCAATTGTCGGTTTTTGAAAAACATGAACATTTATTGGGGCTATTTTTAGATCTTTGAATTTTCAAGACAAAAGGCATTTGTTGGATGGAATAATAAATTATGAAAAAATTCAACGAGTATCTTTTTCATCTAATTCTGTAACAAGAGATGTATAAAGGTAACTCTATTTAGTAGATAGGAATGCAGGTCCTGTTCGACTAGATGCATATATCAAGATTAAAAAAAAGCCCGCTAAGAATCGCAAGCCAAACCCTATAAATAAAATTACTGCCTTATGTTCTTTTCATAAAAAAGTAAAAAACTGCCGCCCAAAGACAGCTGTAGAATGGGTAAATAATATGTGAAGTTGGTCTTCTTATAATAAGCGTTGCTATGTTGATAAAGCATTGCGATTGTATTCTTGGAAATATATCGGTGTTTATAAAGATGACGAAAAATTTTTTGTGGATGGGTTGTTCATTGTAAACAAGAAGCAATCTAATTTCCCAGAACCTGGCTTATGGCGTTTGTAAAAAAAAAAGAAAAAACCGAAAACCTTTCATATTGCGTCTTTTTATTTACAGATTTTTCTTATTGTTTATTAATCTTCCCTAAGTTTTGTTTTCCGCTGCACGTGAAAAAGTAATTATATACCTGTTAGGTAATAGTTTCGTAATATTCCAATTAAACAAAAATGCGAGGAAGAACCCAGGAAGGTCAAGGGGAGCGAAAGATTTTTTGAGGGGACTCAAATGGAAGTTAGGTTACATTAAGTTAAAAGTTATGTTAGGCCTAGAAGTTATGTACATTAATTTACAAAAATTTTTACAGAGGGGCTAAAACTTTACAGAGACGTAATTTCCTATGTGCAGAGTGGTGCAGTTGCACCGCCCAAGATTTTAATTTTTTGCAAAGTCCAATATTTTTTACTGTTTATGTTTAGAGGTAAATATGAAACTTTCAAAATTTACCGATTTTTTTGTTCGGAAAAAAGTGAAGGAAAATAATTGTATGTCTTGTGAACAAAAAATAGAATCTAAAAATAATTCGAAAATTAGTAATTTGAAAAATGAATTGCAAATAAATGAAGGGCACACGGGAAAAAGGGGCTAATTGCTTTTTAAGAAGATTTGTTTGTCATAAACAATTTAGTTTCAAAAACACAAGTAAAGTAACATAAAGTAAACATAAGAAACAAGCGCCATCTTAAAAAGCAATTAGCCCCTTTTTCCCGTGTACCCTTCAAATGGTGTTGATAATTCCTATGGAAGTTCAAAAGAAGGATCGAAAATTAAAAAAACTGGTAAAAATCAGTGGTAAAAATTTTTTTAAAAGTTTAACCCCCCCCCCCCAAAAAAAAAAAAATCTTGCACCACCCCAAAAAAATATGAAATTACGTCTCTGAAACTTCCTCACAGGGTGGCTGAGCCCTTCTATGCCCCCGGCTGGCTACGGTCCTGAAAAAGGGGAACCAATTTTTTTAGGAAAAAAAATTATAAATGGAGTATATGAGCACAGTTGTAGCTAACTGAACGAACGCGTGTTAGAGGTCGTCCATAAATTACGCAAGCATGTGTAGAGGAGATAGAGGGAGTCTCCGAGAATCTTACTTCAATGTTAAATCTCCGTATGAGGAAGCCTATTTTTACTTACCTTCGGGAGGGGGGGGGGATCAAAATGGGCGAAAAAAATACTTAAGTAATTTATGGACGATTCCTTAGAGGAAAAAAAACCTCAAATGTCTTTTTAATGAATCAAAAGCAGCTGTTGAGATATTATACCGAAATTTATTTTTGGCCTCTTTAAATCTGCTCGTATTGAAGTTGTGTTTAGCATTTTTCTGCAATAATTTTAAAATGATGTATAAGCTACAGTAGCGGAATCTGATATGCAATTACCAATATCAGCCTTTGAAATCCGTTTCAAATTTGGTGGGGTTCAGGTTTCTGTTCCGGTTCGGCTTTCCAGTCAAAAATTTCCAGTCGGTTTTTTTCTTTAAAGAAAAAGCTCAGTTTCGGAGCGGAATTTCTGATTCGGTTCGTCTTTTAATTAAACGGAGACCGGGTTCAGATTGGTGGTTAAATATTCCCTTTTAATCCAAAACAGTTATTCATCAAGCTCAAACATCCCACTTTTTCACCAGTATAGCAGCTGACAGTACCTTTACCCTAGCGGATTCAGTTACCTCAAGCTCTAAAAATTCTCATTAGCTGAAACGTGTATTCCGATATTGAAAATAATCTTAGAAACCTGTAATACTATTCAGCATCAATATTTGTCGTTTGTAGATCGCAGTAGAGCACAAATTAGTTTCCTAAGGAGAACAAGGGACGAAAGCAGAGCGTCACAGTTGCCCTTTAGAATGTCAAGATCGCGATCACCTTCAACGTCACGGTCATCTTCAATAATCGCAAGCAGCTTAAACAGAAATGGTAAACTATCAGCACTTTTTTGCACCTTTTTTTTTTTTTTTTTTTTTTTTTTTTTCACAGTATCACTGTATTTGTTCTGACTTTAAATGCTAGCAAATGAAATAAAGAAAGAAGAAGTCAAATAAATAAATAAATAAATAAATAAATAAATAAATAAATAAATGAATACCGGCAAATAATTACAGTTGACCCTCGCCCAACGCTGGGGTTAGGGGGAAAGGGGGGTGCCGCGTATGTGGAAACCGCGTTGTGTGAGACCAACTTCTAATGGGAAAAGGGGGATTCGGGGAAACCTGGACCAAACGTCCTCGTAAATTGAAAAAAAAAATTTTTTTAAGTTGAAACGCACCATTTCTGTACGTCAGAGCCAAAAGGTTCAATATGCATTTTCAATATGGTGGCTCGACATCCAAACTTAAAAGTTTATGATATAAAAATGTCCGCCCGTGTTTTTGTTTTGTTTCGAAAAACATTTTTAAAAAAAAGTCGAAACATTACTTTCTTTTAAAGTAAGTCTTGAAAATGGAAATCCAGTCGTTCAAGAGTTAAGTAAGCTTATCATACTGTAAAAAAAATTAAAACAAGAAAATTTTTCCTGAAAAATAGATATCTAAAAAATTGGATAAAAAAAAGTAACTAAAGAAATATCAGCACAAAACAACCTGTTAAAAACAAGGAAATACCTCTCTTAAAACGTCCATTTCGCTCAAACAAATTATTAACATTCAAAATAAATAATATAATATAATAATAATGTTTTCATATTTAATGTAAACACCGGTAGCCACTGCCTTTTTAAAATCGCTTTTCGTTCTATCCGATCATCTTTATATTTAGATATGGCATCCATTTTGAAAAATGCATATTGAACCTTTTGGCTCTGACGTACAGATTTATTTATTTATTTTTTAAAGAAGGTGTTAATTTTCCGTTGTACAGCATTTTTAACCATATCTTTTCTCATTTCTTCATAGGGTGCTAGAAGCTTTTTTAATGAATAGGGTGCTTAGAAGCTTTTAAGAAAATCTTTTTCGCAGATATTTGAACCATTTTTACTCTAGACCAAAAAAGGCAACGTTTTTTTAAAAACATACGAAAATTAACGTGCAAAATATCAACATATTCGGGCAATCGAAAAACGACAATGACTTTTAAGAAGGAAAATTGTCATTTCTTTGCTCTGTCGGAATCTGAAATAACTGGGTTCGATAAATTATTGCATTTTTTGATGCAAATAAAAAATAACAAGCTACAGTGGAGGTTACCACTGTCCGATACTCTTCAATTTCATTTAAATCTTACTCCCACGAGTAAAAATATCAATAAATATTATGTTGGGTTTTGAGTGTAGTGGTTCTTAAACACAATACACAGACAAATTACAGTGTTCTAGAAGGTTCCAGAATGTAGTAAAAATGTTCTGGAATGTTCTAGAAAATTGCAGATGTGCGAAATTGAAAAAAAAAAAAAAAAAAAAAAAGGCCAGGTCCTACTCCTAACAAATGAGATAAAATACAAAAACCGTTCGATGCATCGACAACGTTCACAATATCGAAACGTTTAACGGATATGAAATGCATAACGATACGACATAATGATAACAAAAGTGAGAAAAAAAAAAGAGCCACGAGATGTAAATACTTTTTTCTTTTGTCTGCCCCAAAAAGACTTATCAAACATTCCGGAATGTGAGATAACCATTTTCGCAGACATAGCTACTTGTATACGAAAAACAAAGATAAGAAAAAAAAAGTTTAAAAAAAAAAGGTTCCCGCTTTGTTAGTTAAATTTATTATTATACCTTTCGAACGGCTGCCGTTCTGCTATATGCGAACGTATTTAGACCATAATTTATACGGTCTTTGTCCTTCGGCCCCGTAGCCAGGACGAAGAGCCAGGGGGGGCAGTGCGGCTTGTTAAGGGGGGCAATAGGCCTTCATTCCCTAAACCTGTAATGTTTAGCCAATTCACTCCAGGGGGGGCACCGAGTCAGCCCAGGGGGGCAACGCCCCCCCTGGCCCCCCCTTGGCTACGGGCCCGATTGTCCTTAGTGCCCCCTCCTCATACACTAAATTTGGGATCGATCGGTCTCAAATTGTGTATCGAATCAAAG
>CM075215.1:5571403-5640327 GCA_037577465.1 Liposcelis bostrychophila
AAACTTTCAAAGTCCGTATCGACCGCCATCGATCATTTGTAAAGGACAGTCTTGCTTACGGCTTAAAAGTACCGCGGTAAACAATGGAGGATAATAACACCGTATAGATTATTCTTAATGTAAATCTTGAGGTTTTTATAATGGATTATATCGACCGTGATGTTTTTATTTTATATAAAAATATGTAATTTTGTGCATTTAAAACAACGAACTTTTTCTTTCGCAGCGAAATAGAGAAATTACTAAATGAGTTGTATGTGTCGTCTTTTAGGGAACGATACTGGCAAGGCAAATCGTTTATGATTCACAATTCTTAGAGGACAATACTATATCTACAATATCTACAATAGTCATATTTCCGCTTCTTTGTCTGTCAAAACTCTTACCACGTTCTGGGAATTTTTATAGGCTTTTATATGGTTCATTAAAGAATTATACGATCCTCAATGCAAGTACGAATTGACGTAAGTTGGTCGAACAACTTAATTCTGGCTACAGAAAAACTTGAATTTCTGGCAGTAGAATCCTTACTTTGATAGAGGACATTTAAAGTGCACCAAAGCTCTTTGTGGACCAATGATATACAGTATAATGATCGTATAACACTGAACTCATTTAGGAAATACGTTCCTTAAACTCAACCATATAAGTTGACCACAGCTATAAGGAACACTCCCAGATAGCAAAGACTATCCAGTCTTCAGGGCGTCATGAGGACGTCATGAGGATATTTCTGTACTAGGCAGGTCAACTGAGCTATGTCCATCACAATCATGGAGATATACTCTTTTGAGCTACTGCCTGAACCAGTTTTGAGCTGCAACGGATCAAAAGAGTATATCTCCATGCACGATTGTGATGGACATAGCTCAGTTGACCTGTCTAGTACAGATTTATTGGACGGCATTGGACTAACCGATGTCCTCAGTGATCCAAAAAGCGACCTTTGCACGTCCTATGGATATCCCATGGATTTGGATATCCAGTGAATATGCAATGGACAATCCACAGGATGTCCAATTGATTAAAAATGCTATCTGGGCTGTTACAACAAATTATAATAAAATAAATTTAATTTAAAGCCACTATATTAATATGCGATTTATTGACAGCAGATGCATTTCGGTCTCACGACCATTCTCAATGCTAAAAAATATAAAACGTAAAAGTAAGCACATGTGTTTAACAAGCTTAGGTTAGAATAACAGACAGACAAAAACATTACATTACCTAAACGAACTTGTGTCAAACAATAAAATTAAAGCTAACCATATTGCACCTTGGAATTATCTAAATCTGTACATGACTAAAAAGAGCTAAACGAGGACATTATAAGACGAAATACATTAAAAAACCTTTTCCTTTTCTTCTTTTTCTTTTTCATATTCAATCAAACAGGTAAACAAGTGAATTTTAGGGAAATTTCAACTTCGAAAGTTGGTTGCCAACTTAAAAAGAGTGTGATTCGCATAATTTCCGCTGTCAGCGTTTAAAATTTCATTGTTCGAATATTTACAAATGTAAAAACTTTCCCACGCGCTCAAAAGCTTAGAATCAAAGTTTGGTTTTAAAAGGCTTAAATCTGAATTATAAAACATATGGCCTGTGTGGAAAATATGATCGGCTACACTAGATGTACCGGGCTTGACATTTTCGAAAGAAGCAATATGCTCCTTGAACCGCTGAAATATTTCTCGTTTCGACATTCCAATGTAGAAAGAAGGGCATTCAGGGCATTGGAGCCTATAAATACCTGCTTTCG
The DNA here is from genome assembly GCA_037577465.1 of Liposcelis bostrychophila. Classification (NCBI taxonomy): domain Eukaryota; kingdom Metazoa; phylum Arthropoda; class Insecta; order Psocodea; family Liposcelididae; genus Liposcelis; species Liposcelis bostrychophila. Next base: position 5,573,166 of record CM075215.1, read on the forward strand.
AAAAAACATCAATTTTATCTTTAGGATAAACCGCGACTTTTGTTTACCGCGACTTTATTGCTTACCCAAAATTCATAAAGACGGGAAACAAATGCGTCCGATTATATCAGGCATTAATTCGCCCACTCACCTCTTATCAAAATGGCTCAATAATGAGTTCAAAAATCTCCAATATGATAAGTTTTCGATTAAAAACAGTATGGAGCTCGTGAATGAATTGAAAGACATAAAATTAGCAGAAGGTGAAATTTTGGTTTCATTTGACGTAGTCTCTTTGTTTCCTAGTATTCCGATACCCCAAACAATAGATATTTTAAGATCAATTTTATTAAAAAACAAGATCGATAGATCAAAAATAGAAGAATATATCGATTTAGTTGAGTTTGTAATGAATCAATTAATATTCAGTTACAATAATAAAATCTTTAAACAAACAGAAGGGGCCTCGATGGGAGGAGGTTTATCGCCTTTTTTAGCTGACGTTTTCATGGGGCATCTAGAAAACAGATTTAAGAATGAATTACAGTATTTTCCGAGAATTTGGCGAAGATTTGTAGACGACATCTTTGCAGTATTTAATACCAAAGAATGCAACATCAGTAATTTTTTACGAGATATTAATAATTTCTATGAATCTATTTCCTTCACACTGGAGGAAGAAAAAGATCGTCAACTCCCTTTTCTAGATTTAAAAATCATTCGTTGCAGTGATAGAATTGAATTTGATATATATCGTAAATCCACAAATAACAATCTTTTCATTGATTTTGAATCAAATCATAGCTGGGAACATAAATTATCAGGGCACAGATCTGCGGTCCATCGTTTAATGTCGGTTCCTTTGACCACAGATAGATTCAATATCGAAGTAAATTTTTTGAAGAATGTTGCAGTCTGGAACGGCTTTGAACCTCAGATTATTGATTCCTTAATTACTAAGCATAAGGCCAAAAACTCAACTAAATCATTGACCACACTTAAGACGCTAAATAGTGGGAACAAAAGAATAGTTTTACCTTTCAATAAATTTCTTGTAAAAGGTCTAGAAAAAGTCTTTAAGTCGAAAGGTTTGTCGGTGGCTTTCTCAAGCAAAAATACTTTGAAAAATCTGTTAGGCAATCCTAAAGATAAAATTGATGTTTTTTCGAAAGCAGGTATTTATAGGCTCCAATGCCCTGAATGCCCTTCTTTCTACATTGGAATGTCGAAACGAGAAATATTTCAGCGGTTCAAGGAGCATATTGCTTCTTTCGAAAATGTCAAGCCGGTACATCTAGTGTAGCCGATCATATTTTCCACACAGGCCATATGTTTTATAATTCAGATTTAAGCCTTTTAAAACCAAACTTTGATTCTAAGCTTTTGAGCGCGTGGGAAAGTTTTTACATTTGTAAATATTCGAACAATGAAATTTTAAACGCTGACAGCGGAAATTATGCGAATCACACTCTTTTTAAGTTGGCAACCAACTTTCGAAGTTGAAATTTCCTAAAATTCACTTGTTTACCTGTTTGATTGAATATGAAAAAGAAAAGAAGAAAAGGAAAAGGTTTTTTAATGTATTTCGTCTTATAATGTCCTCGTTTAGCTCTTTTTAGTCATGTACAGATTTAGATAATTCCAAGGTGCAATATGGTTAGCTTTAATTTTATTGTTTGACACAAGTTCGTTTAGGTAATGTAATGTTTTTGTCTGTCTGTATTCTAACCTAAGCTTGTTAAACACATGTGCTTACTTTTACGTTTTATATTTTTTAGCATTGAGAATGGTCGTGAGACCGAAATGCATCTGCTGTCAATAAATCGCATATTAATATAGTGGCTTTAAATTAAATTTATTTTATTATAATTTAACCCAGGCCGCTGACCCCAATTCATTGATTGATGTTACAACAAACTCTAAATTGTAGCAAACTCAAGCAGCAGGTTTCGGTACCGGTCCCAATCTCTATAATAATATAAGCTATGTATAAAGCCTTGGTTATAACGAACCCCCTTTTCTAAGTCCACTCGAGTTCGCTATAGCCGAGGTCGGCAGTAGTAACAAAAAGTTCCCTACAGACCCAACGAAAAAAATGACATCGTGGTGACGGATCATATTTTGGTCATCAGACCATTCAGACATAGTCATTTTCCGGGACTTTCTAATGAGATTTTCGACGTCAAAATGGCGTCTCATGCTCGTGGGTGATGTCTTATTCTGCCCATGTAAGCGAAAATATCGTATCTCCATTTTGTAAACAAACCGTACTTTCTGATGTTTATCTTTTGTCAACTACGGATCGACTTAAGCTATTTACAAAATGGGTCCATGTACATGGACAGTATTGTCGTCCTATTGACGTCATCTCGATTTTAAAATGCTAATGTCATCTTTTTTAGACGTCAATAAGACATCTTCTTGACGTCATTTTAACGTCATTTTGACTCGTAAAATCGTCCCAGACTTTGACCATGTTTGATGGCGTCTTTTTGATGTTTAAAATAAGTCACATTTTTCGCTGAAGATAGTCTTTAAGTCTGTGATTCGGTTGTGTCACTGGCAGTTCATATATCATCTGATAGTCATCTACTATCAGCAAATCATCTGATCTTCCTCTACCATCAGCAAATAGGACAAACAATATGCTCTGTCTTAGTGCTTTGTTTGGGGATAAGGACATTAAATGTATGTTCCCCAAATAAAATATTACAATTCTTCTTCCTAGTCCTTTACTCTATTATAAGCATGGTGATCTCACACATACACCAGTGCGTGCGTTCATAGGCATACGGGACTTACAGTTTTAACGCTGGTTCCGAACGGCTATTTTTGAGAGATTTACGAGGCAATTACTGCTCGGTGGTTTGCCCTTGCCTTCCGAGGGGTGGTGACCGTTGATTTTCTCACTAGCGCACTAGTTATGACCTGAGAAAAATTCTTAGCTGTGAACTAGGATAGAAGCACGACGCATCTCATCTCATGATTGAGCGTCGAGGGCGTTACGAACTAGGCTACGGGCCACCACAAAAATGTTACAATACCGGCATATAAAAAAGTACTTAGGGTACCAAAGAAAAGAGTACTATACGGTAGCAATCTTAAATAATCTCACAACATTATAAGGAAAAATCTTATCAATTACAATAATGTACGACGCCTACGACAGGAGAAAAGTATCACTTTTAACCCTGAATCCTTTATCTCGTTGCTCCTCATTCCTTTCAGAAAGTAATACAATTTTCAATAGTGGCATGTTGCACAAAAAAAGTAATTAATCCAAGGCGGAAAACTACCTTCTCGGAGACATTATTCTCCAAAAATCATCACGGAAACCTTGAAAAAACACAATCCTGAGAGGCCAGGTAGCAAGATTTTCATCAGATCAGTACCAAACAATTTTAACATACCTCAAACGCATCCAGGGAAAAAAAACCCATCCCACAGTTAATTATTACGAAATAAAAAAAAAAAAGACAGATGTTAGGAAAATGGATGTTCACAGCTCCATGAACGTCTCATCCTTACAGTATCAGTAATTATGACTCGTGTCAATGTACTATACGGTACTGTACCTTACATGTGACAATCAACCGTTTTGGTCGTATGAACAATACACCGTCTCAACGTATTAAATCATTTTTTTTTTTTTCCGAAAGAAAAATGTGCGAAAAACATTACGCCGCCATTTTACTTTTAATTATGTTTAAAAAATAAAAATAAAAAAATTTGAGGAAGAAAAGAATGTGATGATTCATCCCAAAATAAAGCAATTAAATTGACATGATCATGCTTGAAGTTCACGATGGAAGGACTCGATATCCCGAGATTAGGTCAGTGATCACAAACTATCAACTATTCTCCGTTTCCGATATACCCACTCTCTCTCGGCCTCACGAATAATGATAATACCTAACAAGTTGATTGTTTTCATCTGCGTGAACTACAACTGTAAATCAACTTTGTATTATTTTCTTTCTTCTTATACATCTGCAGCTCTCATTCACAATCGCATTATTACGTTATATTCAAATTCATAACTGGTTACATGAAGGAAAAAAAAAAGTATTGCGAATTGACACGTTCTTCGTGCCAAAATTGAAAGGATCAATAATTTATTCATAAGACTGTTCGATCAAGGTGCGTATTATGTATGTTTGTATGTTTGTCTGGTTTCAGTGTAATTGTTTTACAAAAAAAAAATAGTATTCGTGTTGAAACGAAGTTCAGTGTATCAGGCTTAATTATAAGGAGTGGAAAAATATGATAATGTCGAATGTGACTTGGTGTAGGAATGCCAACAGCTTAGGACAATATATTCTTAATAGGACAAAACTGTACGATAAACTAACTAAATTTGGTGAAAGGTTTTATGCGCTAAAAAATTTAGTTGGTCGATTGCCATGCATTACGAATACAAAACCTACAGTAGTTCATAGATAATAAAATTTAATTTAAGCTGAGCTTACAAAAATTGCAAAAGGATCATATAGTTAGTAGCTCAATCGAAACGGGGTCAAGTTTCGGGAACTGTTTGCTCGTCGTCTGCAATAATCCAGCTCCAGACCTATTAAGACCTCTAAAAAATAACTATGCTAGAACGATTCAAGATGATAAAATATTTATCGGTAGAGATGAGAATATGACATTTAATCACCCTAGGCAAAGTGTATTGATTATCAATAGAAAATTCTGAAATACCAGTAAAAAAAAAAAATGTTGATCTTACCTTGGGTCTTACTGAAGATCACCGATTTAAGATTAGTAAAGAATCATGCAATCATAAAAGATGAAAATTCGGCTATTAGATTTTTGTGAAAAAAGTAGTTTTTCCAATCGGATTTTTAACGTAGATTTTGAAAATTAAGTCGGTTTGCGTCCAGCTATTTCTTTTCCTGAGCTATTATAAAAAATATGATAAAAATATTGAAATAGGGTATTTTCAGGTATTTTTATTGTTGGAAAATTTCTGTGTAAAAATAAAGTACATATAGGCTACTTAAAGAATGATTTTTGTAATAAAAATATTTAAAAAATTTTTTTTCTGTATGTAATAATTTGTAAAAGTTAGGGCTTAAAAATTGTAAATCAAAACGTTTGGAATAAGCGCAGAAGCGTTGTTAGCGCTAAAACGATATTAACATATGACGTCATAACGCTTCCGCGATTATTCCCACCGTTTTGATTTAAAATTTTTAAGCCCCAACTTTAACAAATTATTGCATGCAGAAAACAACTTTTTTAATATTTTTTATGACACAAATAATTTTTTAAATTCATGTATTTTATTTTTACTCCAAAATTTTTCAAAAATAAAAATACCTGAAAATACCCTATTTTAGAGTTTTGACAGCTCCAAATGGCGAACCTGGCCTGTATCTTAAGAACAGAAAAAGCTAGATCCAAACAGATTTCATTTTCGAAATCTACGTTCAAAATCCGATAGGAAACGGTACTTTTTTTCCACAAAAATCCAAAAGTCGAATTTCTTCTCTTATGGGATTTTCCAAAACTTTGGCCCTCTTGCGCCCCAACAAGACGCCGTTTAAAAAAAAATTCGAAAAGGAAAACATTTTTACAAATGATAAGCCACAGCGATTGCGCTATCAGGCATTTTGAAATTCCAAATATTTTCGGCCCACCTTAGTCTACACACGAGATCGTCCTTGCATGAGGCAAGATGTGTCAAAATATCCCAAAGCAAATATTCAAGATATTTTTTCGAAAAGATTACCAAAATTACATAAAACGAATCGAAAGAGACCTATTAAAAACCGGGAAAAAATTATGAAATTAAATTTTTCACCTAGAAAAAAATAGCGTTTTTAAAGCCAAAAATCTATCAAGAAAAAGCTTCAAGACATTAAAAACCAACCATTAAAAAAATTTCTTTCAGCTTTCAAACATTTTAGGCAATGTTCTTTCAAAGCTAAAAATTTCAAGAAAATCAATTTAATTCCTCGGACATGCTTCACCCTGCATAGAAAAAAAAAAAAAACTCTGGCAACGACGCAATAAACTTCAGACTACGCATATCCGCCCCCGCGATTTGTAACCTTGGCCGTGATGGTTTTCAAAGGACTTCCGGAGCACTCGAAGCACGTGAACCATCAAAAAACGGCGGTCGAAATCTGCGACTTGAGAAGCACATTCACTCATTCAAATTTTATTACAAATGTTACTCATAATACTCATAATTCTGCTGTTTTATTATGTCGGTTAATGCCATGCATATTACAACCACGACGTTTTTTAAAATAACGGTTTCAGTTTATATTTTTTTATGTTTCAGTCAACAGAACGTAAACTTTTTAACAAAGTTCAAAATGGTTCGCAGATTATACCTTTTCAAATTAATTATTCGACAGATAATTCAGTCTAATTAATCTCATAAGTCTTCCTGAAATTCAAAACGCCCTTGAAAACAATAAGCCTCCATAAACCGTCTCTTTATTCGATGCAGATTCTGCTTAATTTTCGTTTCCCACTCTCGCATTCAAAATCTAGACCGACACAACTAATAATCAAAAGGGGGAAAAGAAACCTGTGGGACGCCTACGTTCAAAAATTCTCATTTTTTCGACCAACGCATTAAAGTTCAAGAAAAGAAAAATAAAGCGGATTAATTTTTTTTTTTGGAAAAATCCGATCCAGTTGCCGTAGATGGATGGATCCCTGGTTTAGTTTTGTGTGAAGATTACGACCAATGACCTTGGACTCCAGATTCCATCACAGTCACTGTGCGTCAGTAACGCTTGGCTTTTTATAAAATTAGCCATTTTGGAGTGAAAAAGCAATTTTAATTATAAGAAATTGCTTTTTTTTATGTGAACGTAATTAGATTTTTATTTAGGTTTATTAAAAGGGGGAATTTTATCAGGTTCTTTGAAACTTAACGAAAATAAAAAATAAAAAGAAGTACCCATTTTCTAAAAAGAAAATGTTACTTTTTAAGATCTTATTATTGTTAGGGTAATAATAATAATATTTTTTTTTATGAAATGCCGTAATTGATATTTAAATTCTCAAAGTCGAGACGAGTGTGAAATAATTGTGAGATAGTGTATTTAAATTATAAATATCATGTAAGACTCTCTAAACTGAGAAATAAAAGAGAAAAAGTGAAAAAAAAAAGTATTGTAATACGAAGATGTAATAAAATTCATATTCATGAGGTTAATATGTGTGTTTACAGTACAATGTGACAATAGACTTGAAATTTCCAAGTAGTTAAATCATCTTTTTTTTTTATGACTCAAAAAATGACATACGTTAACTTTTTCTTTTCGGAAGCTTTTTCTCAAATGTAAACAAAAAGAAAATTCGGAAAAATAATGCAAAACTCAATACTTATTATACTTCACTCCAGTTGTAATCCCTATATTTTCTCTTTTCTCTACAAATTTTAAAATATCATCCTGCAAAATTAAAATTTTTAAAAAGAAATGAAAACTGGATTTCAATTATCCAAACAATTTATCATCTTTTTTTTTTTTCTTGTTGATTGTTTGATCGATCGATTGGCTTCTTTATTTATTAATCTCAATAATACCATTGTTATCAATGTCAAGTTCAAGTAAATGTTTATTGAAAAAAAAATGTTTGGTATCCTATTACAATCTTCCCATGGCAGTCAATGTAGTAAAACTTTCTCTAATGTTTAAAATGTAATGAAGATAACATCAGATGCAAATTATGGTTAAAACAATTTTTCAAAATGATTAATAAAATATTTACACATTAACTTTTATGTAAATTTAGTAAAATAAGATGCAATCTGTGGTTTTTGTTATAATTTGATCAAAACATGGCAAAAGAATAGTTTCCCCCGATTCTCATTTCTCTAGTCTTTTCCTTCTGCCCCTTGACTCTTCCACTTAAATAAAATACTTTTGTGCAACTCATACGCTCTGTCAGTTCAAATAGAAGCAAAAAAGAAAAAAACGACCAGAAAGGAACAATTCCCTACAATTTTTTCTCATCGGTTTTTCCTAAAAAAAAAAAAAAAAAAAAAAAAAATGAATGAATGAATAAATTCCTAATTCATTTTTTTAAAGAAATAAATTTTTGTTGAAAAAGTTAAAGAATAAATTTTAATCCATTTTTCCTAAAAAAATAAAAATAAATTCCTAATCCATTTTCCTAAAAACATAAATTCCTAATCCATTTCCCTAAAAAAATAAATTCCTAATCCATTTTCCTAAAAAAATAAATTCCTAATCCATTTTTCCTGAAAAAAAAAATGAACTCCTAATTTGAAACTAAAATGAAACGATTTTAGGAACAAAAATTTTAAGTCCTTAAAATTGTTTTCCTAACTATTTCTTTCTTTTTTTTAATTTTTAATTTTCTTAAAATTTTTGGATTCCTAAAATAAATGTTCTTAAAACCCCTAAAGTAAAATTTCCTAAAATCCCGAAAATTAAATTTCCTGAAATCCCCTTAGGGATGTAAAAAATTAGGAAAAATATTCTTTTTAGAAAATTTTATTTTAGGGAAATTAAAAATCAGGAAAATAATTTTAGGAAAAATGGATTAGGATTTCATTTTTTTAGGAAAAGCGGATTAGGAAAAATGGTCGGGAACGGAAAGGGTTAGTCACAAAAATACCTGATGGTTTTTTTCTTATCTTGTCTACTGAAATCGAATTTTCCTTTTGAAATTATATCACCTGCTTTTTTATATTTTAATACCATGAGAATATGAGTGTGCGATGTAATTTTATTGTTAAAAATTTCTGCTTCACGCAAAAGGATACACAAGTCGCAAAAGAGAAAAAAAAAAAAAATTACGTACGTTGCCGACTGGTTTACATTTCAATTTTTCCAGGCAGGAAATACCGTACATTAAAAAGTAAAGAACAATGCATATAAATTTTTAAAAAAAAGATCAAAAAAATTTTTTAAATTTCCTTTCAAATTCACGTAAAAAAAACCGCATGAACTTGAAAAAATAAATATATAAATAAATAAATAAAGAAAAATCAAGTTCGTGACAAAGGGGCTGTTCTCGCTCCCGGCGGTTTGATCAATATTCGTTCGCCGAAAGTAAGAGCAAATTAGCATACTAATCGACATTTCATGTACCATTCCTGATCTTTTTAATTTATTTGTAGATTGAGCGCGTGCAAAAAAAAAAAAAAAAAAAATAAAGTAAAAAAAAAAAAAAATGAAAATAAATCAGAAAACAAAAAAAAACGGACCTTCCACACAAAGAAATATCCCAGGAATTTAGATCATGTTCAGACAAAAAATTTGCGAATTTAAATTCACGGTCAGTTTATATAATTAATTTTTAATCACGGCTTTTGTAAACTCCTCTTTTGTGGTTAAGCGATTATAATAACCTAATGTGCTTTTATTTTAAACCTCACGGAAAATCAAACAATCCGTGGGATGCTTAGGTTTCAATGAAAATAAAGTGTGTCTTTGGGTAATTTAAATAACAGATTTTAAAAAAAAAAAAAAAAAAAGTAAATACGATGTCCAAGTTTTGCGTCAACAAAAAATTGCTCGGTTTTTTTTTTCTAGCAAAATGTTAAGAGGCGATTATAGTTTAAGTGTTTGCGTAAGAGGCTGTTTTCTCATCATGGGGGGATACCATTAAAGAGTTTTGAATGTTTTTGAGTATAGTTTGTTAAAAAAATCTCAGGAACTTTTTTTTCACATAAAACTGTGTTTTAGCATCTTACAACTTGGTTGATCAAAATATTTGACCCGAAAAAATTTGTTAGTATATAAATGCTTGACCAATGCAGAAAGTCATACTAGTTTATCTCAATGAGAGCATTTAGCATGCCCAATTATTAACAAAAATCCTGCTTGATTTTTTTAAAAAAATGAATTTCAAAAACATTTTACCTTATTTTGAAAAAGCATTTTTGTCCACTGTATCTTAGTTGTCAGAAATTTCATCTCCGTACACATTGCAACATAAAAATACATTTAAGGTCCACTGTCATTATTTATTGGCTATTGCTCTCTTCCTTATTGTTTTTGTCCTAAAAGAGGGCTTGGTGGTGAACAACCAATTTGCATTCCCTTTCAGTTCAAAGCCACACGATCTGTTCCTACAAAACCCTTTTAAAAAGATGAAAATATTCTCTATGTATAATCAGAGGGCTTCCTTCTTGCAGGAATGATTGTTTGCCGTTGACATAAGTAGTAAAACTACCTAGTCACAAGTGGTCCCTAAGACTTCCTGGATGATCTTTGCCTTGAAGCCAAGATAGCCCTTTAGCAGTCATATTGCCCTTGTCATCAACTGCTTAAAATTAACAGGTACTCAATTGGAAAGCCCCAAATATTTAGTTATATCCCCTACACGTCCTTCAGAAAGCCCACATCAGCCTCAAGATCAACCAATTATACCATCGGCTCCGACTACTACAGCCTTAAATGTCTTCATTATGACCTTTTACAATTTTTACAATTTTAAGTACAAATTGCAAGGATTTTAAGTCATTTCTTGCAGATGATCAGTTCCATCTGGGGGATAAGGTTAAAAACAATAAAATGGTTTTGTACATTCTCATAAAATTAAACTTTTTTTAAAACCTTCTGAAATATTTTCCTTATGTCAAACAGAGATGTGTATTTTATTTTTTTTTCCTGAAAAAACTGAACGTTTTTTTTTCTCTGGGAATGAAGATTGGGAAGAAACCCCACACTTTTTTTTAAGCGCAAACAGAAACATTACAATTTTTTTTTTAAGAAAACCTAACACCAAACAAAAAAAGAAAAAATTATCCAGCTACCGGTCTTTCATGCTTAATAATATTTTTTCAAACTGCTTTTCATAAAATTTACTTTTAAATAAAATCCAAAGAGAAAGAATTTAAATTGAAAAAAAATGCATTGCTAGTGGAAAATACCGTAATTGTTTTTTAAATTCTAAATGCATAAAAATTTTTTTTTCTAAATAGTTAACACTTAATTATATGCATCTCTCATGCAGAGTGTCCAAGTTTCTATCACTCACTCTGATTCGATATGATTTGATAGTTTCATTTTCATGAATAAATAATTATATTACCAATTATCAATCCAGGGAGAAAAAAAAAAAAAAAATACAAAAATTCAACCACTTGTTACATTTAAAATCTAAAATAAATATACAAACTTCATTTGGTTCAATTTTAAATCAACATAAAAACACCTCAGTTAACCATCTATGACATCTGGCAGGAAATTCCATCACAAATATAATTAGATACATGTAAATTTAAGTTGTCGATTGTTATTATCAAATGACATGAATCCAAAATCATTAATTTATACCTTTTGGTAAACATTGAATCAATCAAGTTACACTTTAATTAGGAAAAATGCAATTATATCCATTTCAAAAGCACTAAAAGCAAAGATAACCTTTTGAACTTATTCAACACCTGGAGATATTTTAGCAGAGAATGATGTGCAAATGATGCGGGTACAGAAGACTAGAGACCTTTTTTATCTTTTTTTCGCGGGAGACAGGAGAAAAAAATCAACAGGTATGCATTAAAAACAAACGACTTACCATGTAAACATGAATGAATCCGATAAATCCTTTGAATAATATAATAAATCCCAATAAAAATACGATGAAAACAACGTCACATTAATCGTATATCACAAACGCGCAGAACTATACCACTACACGCGCTCGCATTAGCTCCCTGCCAACTGTTAAAAAATCATCTCTTGCAGGTCAAACAGGTGTAATGGCGGAAAAAAACATTACATTGCGCATGCGTTACTTTTGACATTACGCTTAGGGTCGATCAAAAATATCGGTATGAATTTTCGTATTATTATTGCAGACTCTGCTCGCGCAATGGAAATCAATCCATTTTTTATACAATTTTTTTAACGAATGTTTTAGGCGTACTGATGACGAAAACATTTTAGAATCCAAAGGTAATTGAAGACTTTAGTGGCTAGTGGAAGACGGAGGCCGTAGGACCTCTCGAAAAAAAATTCAGACAACAAGCTACATTCTGTTGTCTGTTTTGGACGCCATTTTGATTCCGACAGAATTTTTAATCATCAAAGTTATTAATTTTATTCGTTTTACTATTTGCAAAGAAGAAATAGAAGATTTTATACCCCCTTTCGATTTCCATTTATTGACTACAGTTTATCGTTGGAACGTGAACGGCTTCCGTCTTCAATTATTCTTTTTAAAAACCGGAAACGTTTAAACCTTGGCCAGTGCAGATTTTATTCCAGAATAAAAGCTGAACATTTTCAAAATGATATGTCTGTTTGTTTACAAAACATCATGATTTATTTTGCAACCATGTTTTTTTAAAATTTATTTACTTTAAATTACGATCATATTTTTAAAAGTATGGAATGTCCGGACTGGCCTCCTCCTCTTCCATCTTTGCCCGTTCCTCCTCCATGTCCTCCCCCGAAACATCGGCAGAAGAATAAAGAAATAAAAATAAACAGTATCTATCAAGAATGGTGGGACGCTTATTTATGTAAGTGAAAAAATTTTTTATTTTACATTATTATTAAATTTATGATGGATTTCAGCTGATATATTAAGAAATGCAAGTGGTCACAAAAAACAAAATAAAAGCCCCTTTTACGAGTTGACAAAGGAGCAGAGAAGGGAATTATTGTCAGTAAAAGTTCCCAGCAAGATTGATAAATTAATATGGAGCATACCGTTGCCGAAAGGTTCTTATCCCCCAAATGGGCTCCCGATTTGGGAAAGATTATATTTGGACAGGCGTTTGCCTATGCTGACAAGTCCTCCAGATGCTTTGGTTTTTGCAAGGCAGCAAATTGGGAAAAAGGTGAAATAGAATAAACATCTGAAAAAAATTATGAATTCTGATTTTTTGTTTTATTTTATTTGATTTTAATTAGCTGTATAAGGATACCGGAGGACAAGAATTCATTTTGTATGATCCGCATAATTACGAAGTCGTATTTTCCTATGAAAGCATCCATGATCCTCATCTATCGTCTTATTACAAAGGAGAAGGCATCCGAAAATTCCTTTTAAGTAAAGGAGATGCTAACGAAGAAGGATGGGGACTTTGTACTTTGAGACGGTTCAATTTGTATCGGAAATATTTAAGAAGAGTGCATTTGTCCAGAGTGCATGCGGAAATGCAAAAACAGGTAAATATCAGTTAGAGAAATACAGAGAATTCAGACTTATAATAACATAAAAAAAAGTTGGATTCTTTCATTCATCGTTTTCATCGAAAACTATGAGGGGCAAGATCATAAGCTAAATATTAATGGCTATGCACAACTTATGCGGCCTAATGTTTAGCTTATGGCCCAAATTAGCTTATGGACTAACTGCCTCCCACCGCCCTCCCCAAATGATCGTCCTCGAAAATACTTTGCAAAAATTTTGACAAAATACCGTAGGAAGCTTTTCAAGACGAAGTTCACAACGTTAATACATATCTGCAAGTCACTAGAGACACTTTAGACGCAATCGAAAAAAAAGCAACACAAGACGAAGCGACAGCCGCTTTAAAAGAAACTCAACGTCTGTATCAGTTGCAACGAGTCGACAGGTACGTTCCTGCTGGTTTTCCGCTCAGTACCATATACTCGCTTTTTACAGAATTTTAGATGCTATTAAAGAAAAAGAAGAGAGGGTTGAAAAACTTTATCAGAAAAGAGCGGAGGAACAAGAAGCGAGAAAGCAAAAAGGACTTGCACTTCACGCTCAGCGAGAATTAAAAAATAAAATCGCGAAAGAAATTTCCAGAAGAAGGAAAATCGCAACTTTAAGAAGATGGCACGATATCGACGATAAATTAGCGAAATGGAAAAAGAAACAAGCGGAAGATAGAGCGAGGCAAAAAGCAGAAAAAGTTCGTTTGCGGTGGCAGAGCAAAATTGAATACCTGAGGAAAATGATTCAGAGGGATGACGAATTTTTAAAATTACAAAATGAAATCAAGGAGAAAAACGTGGAAATTAGAAACAAATATGCAGAGCAACTAAAGAAAAAAGAATCAGGTATATTTTGCTCATATAATGGACATAAAAACGAAAAAAAAAATTGTACCTACGCCTAAATTTTTGAATTTTTATTTTATTTTTGTAGATCGACTGCAAGAATTGAAGAAAAGAAGTTTGGAAAAGAAATCCAAGCAAGAAAAAGCGAAAACTGATAAAAGAATGGAGAAAGCGATCACCGATACATGGTTGAATCTTTTAAGGGAAAACGATTTTGACATGGGGATAGAATTATACAGGGTGAAAAAATCAGTTAATTCTACAATGGCGATTCTTTTAACTCAGCCTATGGAAGGTAAATCGTTATTTATCAACATTTTTTTTTTTTTTTTTTTTTAAAGAAAATTTTTTAAAAGGTTAGCCACACTCATTTAAATTTAAAAATTTTATAATGTTTATTATTTTATTTGGTCTAATTTTGTAAAGAAATCAATTATCTGCTAATTACCTAATGCTGTCAGATAAAGTAAAATTAAACTGATTTTAATTTTTGTTTTAAAAAAGGATTGAACATTCAAAAGCAATTAAAAGATCCTTTTTACTTCCCAAATATGCTTATACGACCCCAAAGTTTAAATGTTTAAATAAATTTTCCATAAATGCTAGTTACATTTAAGTATTTTAAATCAATTTCAGGGCCTGATCGTTTGTCGATAATTGCTATGGCTAGAAACCGAATAGAACGTGAGCAAACTATCGTAAGTGATACTTCATATTTCATTACTCTTAATAATTTGAATTAATAAAGTATAATTTTTAGCTCTTTCCTGACATTTGAGACACCGAATTCTCTAAAAAATGACTTGCTGAATTAAATTTTTAAAAAATTAAAAATTTCCTTTCATACGACTATTAATAATTTACATTTTTTTACATTGTTTTATAGCCGATCCAAGTGTCTTTTGCACTGGATGCAATTTTAGAGACGACGATTGAACAGTGGGCTAAAATAAGAATAAACTGTATGCTGCAAACCGTTGCCGAAAGCGTAAAAAAAGTAAGTTATAAAAGAATTAAAAAAAAAAAAGAATTTAGTGACACTGGTTGTGAAAACGTTTCCAGGAAGGCCACCGAAGACTCGAAGAAATCAAGATGAGATGCAAAAACAAAGGTTTCGCAGAATTTGAAAACTTTAAATCGACTCAACCAGTAGGGACTATTTACAAGCCAGAGGAAAAAGAAAAGAAACCCGAAAAAAAACCGAGACGCGAATCGCTATTTTCTGAAAGTTCTAGAAAAGAAACGAATAGGAGCTCCCAAACCACAAGCGATCTTAGCACTTACAGCAAAGAAGTAGAAACAGTTATTACAAAGGTAAATTTTGAATAATAAAATTAGCTAAGTGTTAATTTTCGAATATTTTTTTCAGGGCGCTATGACGATTAATTATGTCCAGTAAGTAAAATCATTTTTTTTTATTTTTACAGAACTTTTATTTTTCATTAATTAATTAATTAATTCCCCCCTCCCCCCTAATTTTAACAGAATTGGGGCCATTACGAAATACGATTCGCCTTACGATCCGATTCCTCCTGAAAAATTAAAATCTGTTCAAGATCGTCCCAAAACTCCGATGGTAAATACTGTGCATAGATTTTTTTTTTTTTTTCAAAAAAAGCAGTACTGATGGCTTATGCTTTTTTTTAGCCGACGCCTGAAATTCTATGTGATGCAGTTTTCGAAGAAGAAGAACTGCAAGAAATCCTCCCGTCGATAACAGGAGACGTAATGGATTTAAAAGAAAAACGAAAATTTAGGAAAACTTTCAAAAACGTGGCAGTTCAATTATGTAAACGAGTAAATGCAGTGACAGAATATGCTTACGAACCGTCATCTAGACTCCGAGCGATTAATAAATTACTGCCCCTAGGGAGTAAGTAAAATAATCTATATAAATCATAACATTCAAAAGTGGTAAATTCAGGCGACCTCAATCACTTACATTTTCAGTTGTGTTCAAACGGTAGTAGTAGTAGTACAATATCTGCTGCTTTAGTATCTTTTGCAAATTCTATGCAACGTGGTCGTAATCCTTTTTATCCTTAACCTCAGGTACTCCAACATCAAAAAAGATAACTGTTCTTTGCAACCTTGTTATGAGCAAACCAGAAAAAGAATTATTCGAAAGCGAAGAATTCGAATGGTTAGTCCAGGTATTAGCACGGGAGACGATCGATGACGTGCTGAAACCTCCGATGTTCCAACGACAACAAGATGATAGCGTATCTAGAACAAAAATTATGTTTTACAAGCCGAAACCTAAACTCAAAAAATTGCACTGACTTTTTTTTTTTAATTAATTTTAAAACTTTTTTAGTTCAATGTCAATAGCACTAACATTTTTCAAAATTTCTCTCGAAAGCCACAAAATGAAAACTCACAAATGTATTAAATTAGATTGAATGGCTGCCAGATAATCTCATAAAATAATTATGCAGTTCAATCACATCAGAAACACTGACCACTAAAACACAAACTTAGAGTGCATCTTAAACAGAAAAAGGAAGACTGAAAAATTTCCAGTAATAAAAATATGAATAAATAAATATACAGCATTATTTTTCTTTTTTATACTGCTTATTTACTGTTGCAATTTACTTATGAAATAATTTTTATAAATATAAACTAGCAGCGAAAACAATGTCTCTTTTTAGAAGTCGAATGGCTTCATTAAATTTTTCTTCCAAAGTAGAATCTCCTATATTTTTAGCGGCTTGAACGAATTGACGCAATATTTCTTCTAATCGACGCATTGCTCGTATTATGCTACCTGAAATTAATTTAAAAAAATCAATGTAGTAATTCATTCATAAACAAAATTAACAAAATTTAATTAAAAAGTACATAGATAATGAAACGACTAATGATATAAAAAATTTCCTAACTCACCTTCGTAAATATCTGTCATTTGACATATTTTCCCAAAACTGGCACCTTTACACCAAGCATAAACGACGTCCATTAAAAATGGCTTAAACCCCTCCACGTAAGCATCTTCGTCTAATTCTAATTTTGCTTCATTTGATATCCTTGCTATATGCCTCGCTAAATCTTGCATTTGCCTGAGAGGCCCTGATAATTCCTCTGTCAATTTCGGCATTTCGGGAGCTTTTTCGTCGCAGACGAAACAACTTAACAAAGCACAGCTTTGCTCAACCGATAATTTGTTGAAAACTCCGTTAAATATGAGTTCCGTCATTAATAATTCTTCTCCACTGGAAAAAAAAAAATCAATTAACTCAAGTGTTTTAAATAAGTGTTTAAATGTATTTAATAAGAATTACCTGCTCAACTCGCATGCTACCCTTCCCTTTAACTCTATTACATCCGAAGCTGTGCAGTAATTCATTCTTCTCAAAACTCTTTTCCTACATTTTAAATCGTTCATTTGAAGTAAAGATTTCGCTTGTTTCAATTCTTGTTTTAAAACTTTTAGTTTCGCTCCTAAAGCTTCTTTATTCATATATGCTTTGTACATTGTAAGAAGATTCGGATCGTTATGGAGTGGATGAGCAAATAATCTTTCTTCAAACGATTCTATCCTTTTAACAATATCAGTAAAAGCTTTGTCCTTTATTTTCATGTCAGCGATGGGATCTAAATACGGCAAACCGTCGGGAAATCGATTTTTTACTTCCTAAAAAAAAATAAAGAAATCATTAAAATTTTTTTGTTACATTTTTTTTTATTTTGCAAAATTTACCATAATTGTCTTCAGCACGTTCTTTTTAGCATCGGACGACCGCAGATCACTCGGAGTTTTCAGCCTAACGGAGCTAATATTAGTCACTAACGTGTGAAGCACAGGTACAATTTCTATAACTCCCTGTTCACCGGGAGGGCAAGGCTTAAGAATGCTCCCATTTGAATCCTTGGATAAATGCAGAAGGACATCGATGACAATTTTAGTCGGTTTATCTTTTAAAGGATTCGTCGGAACTTTGTCTTCTTGCCGTTTGTAGTTTACGACCATTCCCCAATCAAATTCTTGAGATTCATGCTTTACCTTTAAAAAACGAAAAAAAAATTTACTTAACCATTAACAGATGATTTAACAGCTACCTAATTTTTTCTAAAGATTTTTTCGAGAAAAAAATTCTGTTTAAAATACTTATTTTTCGCCAAGCGACTTATCGTTCTACACTAATGCAAATAATTAAGTTTGAAAAAAAAAAAAAGAAAAATGAAAAATTTTTTAAATATCATATTGAAATTATTTTGTAACCTACCCTTATTAAACGTCCAGGCTGTAAAAACGGGACTAAATATGTAGGCTTGGTTAAATATGATTGAAATTGTTTTCCTAGTTGATCCAATTGTTCCCTTATCGAATAATAAGACGCGACCTGTGCTTCCTTCTCAATAGTCAACTTATCATATTCTTCCTGAGCTGTTTTCACCTCTGAAAAAAAAAAAAGAAAAATCACAATAAAGCAACTTTTGAAACACATTAAAAATAACTAGCTCTTCAGCTCTTAGGTTTAGCCTCTAAAATATTTTTGAAACTTACTTTCATACAATTCAGGAATCGCCGATTGATTTTGAAACTGAAAAAAGCTTCTCTCAAGCATGTACTCTGGATTTATTTCCTCGACTCTAAGTAAATTAAAACCATGTTGTATGTTAAATGAAACGCGGAGTTGATAGCATCTGGGGCCCCGTTTACGATTTCTCTTCCAACTGCTGGGCTTACTTGTTCGTCAATCATTAAAATAACGATACCCTTGTCGTCCAACCCTCTACGTCCTGCTCTCCCTGACATTTGAATATATTCTCCCGATGTCACCTAAATAAAGTAAACATTGTAAAAAAGTCAGCCAAAGGGGAAAAAAAAAAATTAACTTACAAATCTGTAATCTTTTCCATCGAATTTTCTACACCCGGTAAACAAAACCGTCCTAGCCGGCATGTTTAGCCCCATAGCAAAAGTTTCGGTGGCAAATAAAGCTTTGATAAGGCCTTCTGCAAACAAAATTTCTATGGTCTCTTTTAAAATTGGCAGCAATCCACCATGATGGATTCCGATCCCACGCCTCAACAACGGCAAAACATTTTCAACTTGGGGTAATTTTTTATCCTCTTCGTTTAAAACATCCATGGCGTTATTAAATACTTCATCCACTAATTTTTTTTCTTCTACCGTGTTAAAGTCTAATTTTGACATTTGTAAAGCGTACTGTTCACAATCTTTTTTGCTAAAACTAAAACAAATAACAGGGGCGAAATTACGCTCCATGATCATTTTAACAATTTTATAAGCATTTGTTCCGCGACCGGACGCGGATCCCCCTCGTCTTCCAAGTAATTCGCCTTTAGCAGCTTCTCCTGCGTTTTGTAACACTGCCATTGCTGTGTTAAAATTGTCTTCCCTGAACTGGCCCTGTGAAAAAAAAAAAAGAAAATACAAAATTTAATCAATACAGAAATCAACTGATTAATTAATATGTAAGTAAAATTTTATTACGTTTTCATCAAGCACAAGATGAATCCCATCCCCACCAGCAGGAAAAATGTAATGTTGAAGAGGTGTTGGGCGATAGTCTGTATACACCACGTGACATGGCTGATGATGCAGATGAGCTACCCATTCAGCAAACTGTCTAGCATTAGGAATGGTAGCAGATAAAAACACATAATGAACATTATCAGGAAGCAATATTAGTGTTTCTTCCCAGACGACTCCTCTCTCCTTATCCCTCATATAATGGATTTCATCAAAAACAACCCAGCCTACTTCTCTCATAACTTCTGACCCTCTATAAAGCATATTTCTCAAGATCTAAAAAATTAATAAACATATAAAGAACATTGACAATTTGAAAAGATTGGTTTTGACGGCAGTTAAATTACTTCTGTTGTCATAATAAGAACACTGGCTGCTGGATTAATAGTGACGTCACCAGTTATCAAACCAACATCTTTAAATTCTTCAGTGAATTCTCTGTACTTCTGATTGCTAAGAGCCTTGATTGGTGTTGTGTAAATGACTCTCTGTTTATCCCTTAGTGATTTTGCTATACTGTACCTGTAAAATTTAAAATAAAGAATGATTATTACCATATAAATTACATAAAATAGCAACTTGTTAATCAATTTATAATAATTTATTACTCTGCAACAACAGTTTTCCCTGCAGATGTATGTGCAGAAACCAAAACAGACTGATCATTCTCTATGCATAATATTGCTTCATCTTGAAAAGGATCAAGAACAAATTTATATTCTTTGGCTGCTTTTCCTGTTCGTTTTTGCAGTGGCTGATATTCTTGATCTGGTGGAACAGCAACTTCATGTGTACAAGCACCTTGGGTTTCTATCACATGAATTTTGATTCGTGATGCAAGTTCACTGATACTAAAAAAAAAAAAAATTGTATTGTAATTTTAAGTGTTCAATGGTACAAAATAAAATGATTGTATTTTAGGTTAACACTAACTTAATATCATCTAAAACTGATTCTGTTCTTATGTGTTTATGCCTTGAATTGTCATCAACGTTGTCACTTTCCAGAGGTCTTTTACGCAAGGTGTCTGACTGATCATTATCATTGCTAAATGTAGAGAAAAAAAAAAAAAAAAAAAAAAAAAAAGTCGTTAAAAATTCTGAACAGAACATTAATTCAAGAGAAAAGAACTGTAATCTTAAAGGACCTTATTAAAGCCGTAATATAATAATTAATTTTCAACTGCATTTAAAAAAGTAAACAAATGGAAACAACGTGATAATACATAACCTCTTCCCGTCTGAAGCTGAAGTGTTGGAAGTAACACCATTTTCTTCTACTTCCTGCTTTATCGCTATGTGTGCAGGTTCAGGAATCGTCGATTGTTCCGGTTCTTCGTCGAAAGCGTCGAAAATACCTTCTTCGAAATTGGCCATAATTAATAAAAAACTAAGAGTACTTTGAATCTTACAAATACAAATAAATGTAGTTAGTCGCCATTCTAACAGGGCCACGACAAAATTCCCTTTGTTTTATTTTTATACGCATGCGCATAATTTTATTGTCGTGCATGTTGTTTCACGTTAGACACTATAAACTGGCCATTGTAAATCTGATCATTGCACATAAAATGAAGTCAAGACGCCGCTGAATGTTAAAATCACTGCATCTATTTAAGTCTCTCGCATCATTTTCACCTTGACAAAAAGAACTAAAGATGGCAGCACTGTACTGGTCATTTCATTTCCTCCACGACAAATGACGCTCACGACTCGATGCCTCTTCCCATTTCATCTCGTAGCGGCGTCAGTGAAACAGGTAATCTAATTTGTATTTATTCTTATTTGCCAAACGATTTTTATAAAGTACGAAATCAATGTAATTAAAATCCCCCCTGACTTAAAGCAGTTTTAGGTTTGCTGGAAATCCTAAAGAAGTAATTAAAAGCATTTTGAGGCAATAAGTAGTAAGAATTCTCATCCAAATTGATCTGAGATTGAAAAGATAATCATGGGTATCAATGGCGTCCTTTGTCAATCGAGAAAAGCTCATTCCAAATTCCGTTCTTTTTTGTCAGTTTTTGTTTTTCCTCCATACTAGATAGGCCCTTAAATGACTTTAGTAATTCTTTTTTTCGCTTTTTGTAGTATAAATATTCTTAAAGAAGCTTAAACTAGATATTGACCGACAATATTCACTAAGAAATGCGACTTTGGGCGTACTTTTGGTCTTAATGGAAGAATTTATCGTTGAATACAGCATATCGGGACTAATAAACCCAGAAATATGGACACATGAGTTCCTTTTCTGAAAAGATTCGCGATAAAGTTATCCGGAACCGATTTAAGAAGAGAAGCTTGTCATTCGAAGGTCATAGTAATAACAATTTTTTTTGGTGTAAGATTTTAATTTTAAATTTGATGCTCTGATGTAGGAGCAGTGACAGGTTAAGAAAAAAGCAGGTGCAATTCAAATTTATGATTTGGTTGTGATCAAATGTTTAGCTTATGACTAGCATCTAAACTGTATATAATTGTCATGAGCCAAGCATTCGAGCAACCAAGGTCGAACTTGAAGTTGTCAGTCACGTGACTGTTTTTTAGAAAATAAAAAAATAAAACGGAGAGCTGCCTGTTAGGTTTGTGAAAAAATCAGGTAATAATTCTTGACAGTTACAATTTTTATTTGCATTACAACACAATGTAGGCGTTGCAGCAGCTAGCAGTTAGAAAATAGGAGACTAAATGTTATTGTACTGTACAGAATTATTTTTCTTGGATGTTTATCATAATGCCCGTTTAACACCATCAGCAAAGTTTTCTTAGGTAACAATAAATTCGATCTGGTACAGTCTAAAATGAAGGATTTGTCTTCAAGGTATTCCATATTTGTTTTTCTATCTTTTCATCGTGCATGTGTGTAAATGGTAGTGGGTAATAACTCAATGCTTTCGTCAGGAATAAAAATTTTTTTAATTTCATAATTGCTTGTACAAAAACAGAAATAATTCCATTTTGCATTTGAACAATATTGAGTGAGATTTGGTCAAAGGCTTTCTATATAACAGTTGAAATAATAATCGTTAAGTAACCAGCATAATTTCAATTTTTCTAATTCAACATTTCCAAATTATTTCCAAATTTTTTTATTGAAGCCTCCAAAATGAACCTCCTAAAGAGATTGTTGTTTCTTGAACTGGTGTGTCCTTTTGCATGTTAGTTATTTAATTGCTTAAAAAAAATGTTTAATTTAGAATACTGTATAGTAATAAGAAATGACATCTAGGTTGCTAATTTCTCAGGGAGAATGTTTTGAGTTATATTTTTAATAAACCTTCCGGATTGCAAAGCCATCAGCTAAATCATTGACTCTTATTTTTAATTCATGGGGGTCGTACATATATTTCGTAAGCATATTTAGGGGGGGAGGGGGTCGGTCAATGCTTACGTTTGCTTACGAAGGGGAGGGGGGGAGTCTGTAAAATCTTACGTAAGCATTCATATATATATTTTTTTTAACCAATGGACATAAAAATCGATTGGAGTAATAAAATAAAAACAAAACAAAACTGAAAAAAAAAAATAATAAAAATTTCAAACCATTAAAATGAAGTAAAATCATAAAAAATGAGGAAAATCATAAACAAACTACATTTAAAAGGATATTAAGGAAAGAAAAATATTACGTAATATTAGGCGGGGGGGTCCTCCAAAATCTTACTTTGTCTGACAATGGGGGGGGAGGGGGTCAAAAACTGTCAAAAAAATGCTTACGTAATATATGTACGACCCCATGTGTCAAATTGACTTATGCTGTCCCCATACTCGGAGCTCATGGATAAAGACTATAAAGTTTTTTACCTCCCCTTTATGACATTTCGCCCGTAGGTTGAATTATATCAAGAAAATTTTGTCCCGGCCTCCCGTCTTTTAAGGTTAAGCCATATTATTATGAATGTGTTAAACTCATTTAATTTTTGACTTTTTATTTTCAGGACTGTCTGTAGGCAATTATTGGACAATGAAGCAGTAAACATCCTGTTTGTTTTATTTCTTCAAGATTTTTGATATAACATTAGCTGCCTACACAGAGTTATTACAAATCTTGGTTGTCATCCGCCCACTGAAGATTATGTAATTAGGGTAAGCAGAAAAACTTTTTAAAATTTTATTAAAATCGTAAAATAAATGAAAAAATTGAGTGTATGCTTAGTGCTTAGATTCGAGTATATGTTTAATTTTTATTCAATCAAATTATTTTTTATCAGGTTTTTTCAAATTGACTTTAG
Source organism: Liposcelis bostrychophila (assembly GCA_037577465.1). NCBI lineage: Eukaryota > Metazoa > Arthropoda > Insecta > Psocodea > Liposcelididae > Liposcelis > Liposcelis bostrychophila. Next base: position 5,596,858 of record CM075215.1, read on the forward strand.
GTTAGAATCTAAAATGACCTTTATTTGAGAAGAAAGGCCTTAAGAAATTGACTTAGATTACAAAAAGTTGCAGCGGAAAAGATCTATCAAATTGAGACAGCATTTATAATCTTTACAATTGGATGACCAAAACATTTAACCAATAAGTGATATTTAAATAATTATTAAAGAAATTTGATGGTTGTAAGAAGAGGAAAGTATATTGAGAAATGAGAGTGTACTTTTCCCTGCATGCAGGGTACCAATTTTGGTTACGTGTTAAATTTTTGGGTATTTCAGTTAAATCCTATGACTAAAAATGCAAATATTAAAAAGTGTTTTGCAGAAATGTGAATTCTGACATTATTCGATCAAAATTTATTCGATCACATTTATCATATTATTCATTATTCGATCACATTGTTCGATCAAAAGCTTATTTGAGGGATCCTGAAATGCATTTATTTTCTATAGAAAAATTTGAGTTGAGTTTCCAAATTTAGATAATTTTTAATTTTAATGTGAATATTCAATACAGGCTGATTCAAGACTGCCCCTTATAACACACACTATAGAAAAAAAATTATTTTTCTGGATTTATGTGAATGTGCAAAAAAAATGGTGGAAAAATTATGTTAATTTCCCGGGCAATTTTCCAAATGTTAGCAATTGAAAGTGATATTGATATTGGAAATTTATCAGCAAAAGGCTTCAGACTAATTAACAGTGTTGAAGAGACTAATTATTGTTCTTTAGGATTCACATTTTTTTATATTTTTTGAGGATTTATTTCCTTTATTTTCTTAATTTTATTTAGTAAGCTGATTTGATACAGATAAAATTTTGGCTAGCTCGTTTTTATATTTTTTATGCTTTAAACTTTGCATTGCAAGGAATTGTCGGTTTCATTATTTTGTTCTCAGAGTGTGAATCTCAGCTCAAGTGCTGTTAGTCACATTCATATTAAATTTGATGTAGTGCAAGTAAATTCTTTGTACTCATTTCTACGAATATGCAATTAAAGTTTAGGGTTAAACTACATATAATAATATATTCTATATATATATAAAAATTATTGTGATGTGTCCCGTTGTATGCACAAAAAAAAATTTAAAAATTTAAAAACTGAAAAAAATCTGCTCAAAAATATATTTGTAAAATACTGTCTTTTCAGGATGAAAGAATAAGGCGAACAATGAAATCGGGACCAGTTTGTCGAACTTCCTCCTGACGACGACGAAAAACCGTCTACAATCCAGCTTCCAAGAGGCAGGATGAGCATTCTTAGATATTAGAGATTTTTTTTGTACCAACCGTTCTCATAGTTTAGTGAGCTTGCTTGAACGGATTGAGGGATCAATGGAAACACCCGCTTGAATCGATGGGCGTCGTTTCATCCAAAAAAGGTTAGTTTTTTAAAATTTTGAACCAAACATGACTCTTTACAGGATAATTGTACTAATACAGCCACAGGGTGAAAAGTTTTAGAAGAACGCATCTGGAAATGCGATTAAATAGGCATATTTTTTCCATCTTTGATTGAATGCTTGGCTAATGAAATTTCAAACGGAATGCCAAGCAGGGAATTTTTAATAATGCAATGAAGCTGTAATTAACTTTCATTTTATTTGATCTGGTTGAGGATGTATTAGAAGCATTTTGTGTCAAACAAGTACAACTCGCAGAACGAAATCGTATGCTCTTATTGGCTGAGACTTTATTTTGTATCACTGTCCTGCGACTGATCTCTGAAACCGAAATATCATATGAATTACGATATCATAATGAAATTTTCTTTTTTAAAATATTAGGACATTAACTGAACTTCAATTGATTGTCCGAATGTTGAAGAATGTTATATTAGGAAATAAAAAATATTATTTTAACTTTACTTGTCTTAGACTAGAAATTAAGGAATTTTTTTAAGTGGATTTTTGTTCAATAAATTTCCAGAGATCCCTGTACTCAACCATTTTTATGAATTTAAAATATTAACCATGTAATTTTACTGTGTTTGTGTTAAGCTTGAAAGGGGCTCATCAACATTTTAAATGTCCTTATGAAGAGAAAATTAAAAAGGATTTTTAATTCAAGTTGAAAAAAATTGCGTGTATACTCAATGCTTAGTTTGCATATATGTTTATTTTTTTTTTAATCAAATTATTTTTCATCAGGTTTTTTCAAATTGACTTAAGGTTAGAATCCAAAATGACCTTTATTTGGGGACATAGGCTTTAAGAAATGGACTTAGATTACAAAAAGTTGCAACAGAAAAGATCTATCACATTGAGACAGCATTTATAACCTTTACAATTGGATGACCAAAATATTTTTAATGAAATGGGTGATATTTAAATAATTATTAAGATTTGATGGTTGCACAAGGACGAAAGTCTATTAAGAAATAAGGGTTTACTTTTCCCTATGATATAACTATCGTTGCAAGTAAATATTTAGGCATTTCAGTTAAATCCTATGAGTAAAAATGCAAATATTAAAAAATGTTTTGTAGAAATGTCAATTCTATCATTATTCGAAAACTTATTTAAGGGATCCTAAAGTTCAGTTCTTTTTCCATAGAAAAACTTTCCGATGGGAGTTGAGTTTCCAAAATTTTAAATTAATTTTTAATTGAACATGAATATTCAATACAGGCTGATTCAAAATCTGCCTCATATATATACTGTAGAAAAACCTTAATTTTTCTAGATTATGAGAATGTGCAAAAAATGATGGAAAAATTGTTCTAATTTTCCGGGCAATATTCCAAATGTTAGCAATTGAAATGATATTGATATGGAAATCGATCAGCAAAAGGATTCAGACTAATTAACAATGATGTCTTGTTCAAGGGACTAATTATTGTTTTTCAAGATCCACACTTTCTTATATTTTTTGAGGATTAATTTCCTTTATTTTCTTAATTTTATTTAGTAAGCTGATTGATACAGATAAAATTTTGGCTAGCTCGTTTTTATATTTTTTATGCTTTAAACTTTGCATTGCAAGGAATTGTCGGTTTCATTATTTTGTTCTCAGAGTGTGAATCTCAGCTCAAGTGCTGTTAGTCACATTCATATTAAATTGATGTAGTGCAAGTAAATTCTTTGTACTCATTTCTACGAATATGCAATTAAAGTTTAGGGTTAAACTACATATAATAATATATTCTATATATATATAAAAATTATTGTGATGTGTCCCGTTGTATGCACAAAAAAAATTTAAAAATTTAAAAACTGAAAAAAATCTGCTCAAAAATATATTTGTAAAATACTGTCTTTTCAGGATGAAAGATAAGGCGAACAATGAAATCGGGACCAGTTTGTCGAACTTCCTCCTGACGACGACGAAAAACCGTCTACAATCCAGCTTCCAAGAGGCAGGATGAGCATTCTTAGATATTAGAGATTTTTTTTGTACCAACCGTTCTCATAGTTTAGTGAGCTTGCTTGAACGGATTGAGGGATCAATGGAAACACCCGCTTGAATCGATGGGCGTCGTTTCATCCAAAAAAGGTTAGTTTTTTAAAATTTTGAACCAAACATGACTCTTTACAGGATAATGTACTAATACAGCCACAGGGTGAAAAGTTTTAGAAGAACGCATCTGGAAATGCGATTAAATAGGCATATTTTTTCCATCTTTGATTGAATGCTTGGCTAATGAAATTTCAAACGGAATGCCAAGCAGGAATTTTTAATAATGCAATGAAGCTGTAATTACTTTCATTTTATTGATCTGGTTGAGGATGTATTAGAAGCATTTTGTGTCAAACAAGTACAACTCGCAGAACGAAATCGTATGCTCTTATTGGCTGAGACTTTATTTTGTATCACTGTCCTGCGACTGATCTCTGAAACCGAAATATCATATGAATTACGATATCATAATGAAATTTTCTTTTTTAAAATATTAGGACATTAACTGAACTTCAATTGATTGTCCGAATGTTGAAGAATGTTATATTAGGAAATAAAAAATATTATTTTAACTTTACTTGTCTTAGACTAGAAATTAAGGAATTTTTTTAAGTGGATTTTTGTTCAATAAATTTCCAGAGATCCCTATACTCAACCATTTTTTATGAATTTAAAATATTAACCATGTAATTTTACTGTGTTTGTGTTAAGCTTGAAAGGGGCTCATCAACATTTTAAATGTCCTTATGAAGAGAAAATTAAAAAGGATTTTTAATTCAAGTTGAAAAAAATTGCGTGTATACTCAATGCTTAGTTTGCATATATGTTTATTTTTTTATTTAATCAAATTATTTTTCATCAGGTTTTTTCAAATTGACTTAAGGTTAGAATCTAAAATGACCTTTATTTGGGGACATAGGCTTTAAGAAATGGACTTAGATTACAAAAAGTTGCAACAGAAAAGATCTATCACATTGAGACAGCATTTATAACCTTTACAATTGGATGACCAAAATATTTTTAATGAAATGGGTGATATTTAATAATTATTAAGATTGATGGTTGCACAAGGACGAAAGTCTATTAAGAAATAAGGGTTTACTTTTCCCTATGATATAACTATCGTTGCAAGTAAATATTTAGGCATTCAGTTAAATCCTATGAGTAAAAATGCAAATATTAAAAAATGTTTTGTAGAAATGTCAATTCTATCATTATTCGAAAACTTATTTAGGGATCCTAAAGTTCAGTTCTTTTTCCATAGAAAAACTTTCCGATGGAGTTGAGTTTCCAAAATTTTAAATTAATTTTTAATTTGAACATGAATATTCAATACAGGCTGATTCAAAATCTGCCTCATATATATACTGTAGAAAAACCTTAATTTTTCTAGATTTATGAGAATGTGCAAAAAATGATGGAAAAATTGTTCTAATTTTCCGGGCAATATTCCAAATGTTAGCAATTGAAATTGATATTGATATTGGAAATCGATCAGCAAAAGGATTCAGACTAATTAACAATGATGTCTTGTTCAAGGGACTAATTATTGTTTTTCAAGATTCACACTTTCTTATATTTTTTGAGGATTAATTTCCTTTATTTTCTTTATTTTCTTTAGTATGCTGATTTGAGACATAAAATTTTGGTTAATTCGATTTTATATTTTTTATTTTTTATGCTGGAAACTTTGCATTTTAAGGAATTGTCGGTTTACTTATTTAATTCTGGGAGTCTAAATCTCAGTTCAAGAGCAGGAAGTCACATTCTTACTAAATTTGATGCAGTGCTAGTAAATTCTTTGTACTCATTTTTACGATGATGCATACAAAGCTTAGGTTTAAACTATAATAATCTATTCTACATATATATATAAGTTAATGTGATGTGTCCCGTTGTATGCACCAACAAAGATTTAAAAACTGAAAAAAAATTTGCTCAAAAAAATATTTGTAAAATACTGTCTTTTTAGGATGAAAAAATAAGGGCAGCGATGAAATCGGGACGGTTGGTAGAACTTCCTGCTGACGACGACAAAAAACCGAATACACTCCAGCTTCCAAGAGACAGTATGAGCCGTCTATATAGACGGCTCATACTGTCTCTAATTAGATAGTAGCTCATACTGTCTTAATTAATTCTTAGAAAATCTCTATATCTAAGAATGCTTGATATCAAGCATTCTTAGATAATAGAGATTTTCTTAGCGACAACCGTTCTCATAGTTTAGGGAGAAAGCCCGTTGGGGAGTCTCCAGGGAAATTTTATAGCTTTTAAGCATTTCACTGTTTTTCCCGCCCCATTTACTATTTTTTTATTCTTTACTTTACCCCTTGCATTTACTTTTTAATTAAGTCAGGGTTTTCCTCGCTTTTCTTCCCAATGTTTTGATGTTTTGATTTTTGCACCCATTGGAAAAAATCTTAATTGGACTTTTCTTTTTACTTGATCCGTGTTTTTCCCGCTCCCCTTTCCCCCACACATTTTTTTTTAAAAACATGAAAATGTAAAATAGGCAGGTTAGGGGACATCAGGTATCCGACGAGCCTTTCATTTTTCTGCTTTATAGGAAGGCTTTGGGGAAAGGGAGGTTTCCGCTTATTAATTATTTTTTTTTGCGAAGGGGGCCTGGATCGGGGAGAAAGGCCAAAGGGTGGCGGGCCTAGCGTAGATTGTAAACCCGCGCATTCGTTTCCGATGTGCCGTTGACCTTTATCTCGTATGTTATAAAGGATCGACGTCTCAGGTGAAATTGATCGGGGACGAGCCTTGTAGTACCGGCGAGGTGGTTTTCACCATAATGCGAGGGTAGTGCCGGACGCCTCAGTCCAGAGAGCTCGAGGATCTCGTGACAATCTCCGTTGTAGGAGGGAGCGTAAGAATGTAACCACTTATCCACCATACCCGGGCATAATGGGTAGCCGTAGGGTTTTTTAGGTGCGATTGGTCTCTGTCAATGTCATACGGATTACTTTATTTATATTTAACGGAAACGAAAGTGTTCCAGAGGCGTAGCTTATTATAGTATCTAATGATCGTGTCAATAGGACCGATCTGACAACACTGTATATAATGTAAATAATGGAGAGAGAGAATAAAATGGCGTACGAGAATCACGTATCTTTTCCACCTATCCTCAGATATATCAGTGTCGACGAGGATAAACAAGATTACTCGTAAAAAGTCGATTCAAATTCATCTAAGGAATATATATTTTTTTTTTCGAAAATGGCGACCGGGGGATCGCCTACACCGGATCCAAACCAGAAATTAATAGATTCGATCGGAACATTGGTAGCCGCATTACATGTGATAAAGGGACCTACAGCTCAAGCCACCGTTTCGACTACGACGCCTAGTTCTGCCAATGCGATTTTACAACAACAGGCCTTACAATTCGATAGTTTCAACCCAGAGGACGAAAGCTTTGATTATTACACAAAACGCCTGGAAAATTATTTTCTGCTTAAGGGATTAAATGCAACGACACCGGACGTGGATTCCGCAAAGGTTAGGCTATTAATACATTGTATTGGGTCTAAATATTTTCAACTCCTTTCAGATTTGTGTGCTCCGGATGAGCCTTCTACCAAGAAATACGACGAGCTGGTAAAACTCCTAAAGGATAATGTCATGCCCAAACAAAACGTTCTTACAGAACAGCATAGATTCTTCTCGGCTAAGCAGGAACCCAACACAAGTTTATCACAGTATTTAGCGACTCTGAAGAAACTAGCCAAGACAGCAAATTTTACATCTCATTGCAAGGATGACACGTGCAGTAAAAACTTTTTAGATGTAATGATCCGTGCTCAGTTCATTCGCGGTATAACAGATAACTATATCAGGGAATCATTACTCGTTTTGGGGGATAAACCCCTCGCGGAAATATTATCGACAGCGTTTTCGGTTGAAGCGTCACGAGTCCACAACCGTGACTATAATCAGGCCTCCACAGGGGAAAACGTACATCGAATTAGCGATAGACATTCAAGAGGCTCCACAAATTCCCGGTATCGACGCCGCTCACGTTCCCGGACACCAGGACCGCCCCATCCACGTTATAAGAACCGCTCACAATCCCGGAGTCGCCGCTCAGATTTTTTCCGCCGCCTAGGTTTGGAAGGCATTTGTTTACATTGCGGGAAAAACAACCATTTAACAAGGGATTGTGCATCAGTCAACAAGCTGAAATGTGATCACTGTCACAAAAACGGACACATTGAAAAAGTGTGCATCAAGAAACTTACAGGGAATAGGCAAGCAACGCCTCCGCCTTCAGAAAATCAGCCGACTCAGACGAGTTACGTCTCCACTTGCGAAGATTCCGGTGTTTACAGCTTTAATCACATAGAGAACGTAAATTTTAATGAGTCCCCAACGGATTGTTACATGGTACCAGTGACCTTGAACGAGACACCGTTTACATTCGAATTGGATACGGGTTCTAGATTCACCATTATGTATGAACAAACATTTCGCAAATTAAGATTAAACGTTCCGATAAATCCTCCAAACCTCATTTTTCGAAGTTACACAGGTCACATCTTCACGCCAACAGGGGTCGTACAAGTCACCGTTAGATATAAGAATATAATTAAGGTTTTAGAAATTTATCTAGTCGATTTTGAACGAAATTCTATTTTAGGACGCAAATGGGCACGAGCCTTACGGTTAAATCTTCACGAATTGGAGGAAGTACAACTCGTCACCGAGCGACCTCTTCCTTCCAGCATAAGTCCTGCTCAACCGGATAACCCAGACAAAGCTGCCATGACGCTTAAGAATCGCTATTCGGATCTTTTTGCCAAAAAGATTGGACTGGTTCCAAATTACCAGTGTTCGCTCAAACTACGTGAAAAAGCGCAACCAAAGTATGTAAAAGCACGCTCTATTCCTTATGCATTACACGCCGACGTCCAGAAGGAACTAGAGACGTTAGAGAGTCAAGGCATCATCGAGAAAGTTCAACACTCGGATTGGGGCACACCCATCGTCATCGTTAAGCAAGGAGAAAAGCTCCGCATCTGTGCCGATTATAAGGTTACCGTAAATCAGCAATTAGAAAATGCAACGTATCCGATTCCAAAGTAACAGAAATTTTCGACAAGCTACGGGGAGGCCGATACTTTTGTAAATTCGACATTCATAAGGCCTACCTACACCTCGCCGTGGACGAGGACAGCGCTAAAATCCAGACCATTTCAACCCCATTTGGAGCTTATAAAGTCAAACGACTGTTTTTCGGCATCAAAACAGCGCCAAATGAGTTTCATAAGTTCATAGATGAACTCATCCAAGGATTGGAAGGCACCGCATCTTTCTTCGACGACATTGCAGTACAAGGATCTACATTACCTGAATGCTATGAACGAGCATGCCGCCTTCTCGATAGATTACGGGAAAATTTCATACATTTAAACCCTGATAAAGCTAAATTATTTGTTCCAGAAATCGAATATCTAGGACACCAGATAGGGGCCGAGGGCATACGGAAATCTCCAGAGAAGATACGCGCCATTGCTGAGGCACCTCGCCCGACGACAGTCGAAGGCGTTCGACAATTTTTAGGACTCGTTCGATATTATCATCGCTTCATTCCAAACGCTCCTGACCTACTTCAACCATTGGATGAACTTCTTCGGGCCGACACGGAATTCAAATGGACAGACGCCTGCGAAGCCAGTTTTCTCACCGCCAAAAAGGAACTCGCCAGCGATCGCGTACTTACACCTTTCAACCCGGACTTGCCGATCATTTTAGCCACGGATGCGGGACCGAACGGTTTTGCCGCGGTTTTATCACACCGTTTCCCAAATGGAGAAGAGCGCCCGATTAGTTACGCGTCGCGTACGCTCACCGCCGCAGAAAAAGGATACGATCAATTAATTAAAGAAGCCACAGCAGCATATTGGGGTTGTGTCAAATATTTTGATTATCTTTACGGACGTCATTTCATATTGCAAATAGACAATAAGCCACTCAGTCAAATTTTTCATCCAGATAAGACTTTACCGCCATTAACAGCTAGTCGATTACTACGATATGCAATTTTTCTTTCCGGTCTAAATTATACAGTTGAACATCGGAAATCCGAGGAACACGCTAACGCCGATTACTTTTCGCGCAACGCATTGCCATTATCACCGGAAGACGCAAACCAAGTAGATGTTGACTACATTACGTACGAGCAAACTGTACATTGGATCACTTCAGCCGCAGTGACTTACACAGACATACAGCACGAAACTGCCAAAGATCCAGTATTATCGCCGATTTTACACGGGAAAGCTCAGACTGACAATCCGGAATATACGGTTCATCAGGCATTGTTTCCGTGGGACCAGAGTTTGCATTCCAGCTTCCCTGCAATCAAAAATGCTTGCGGAATTACACCACACACACGTGGGAATTACGAAAATGAAATCGTTAGCTCGCCAATACTGCTATTGGCCGAAGATAGACGCAGACATCGAAGCACTAGTCAAGTCATGCCGTCCATGCTGCGATGTTCGGAAAATGCCAAAGAAAGCACCTCCACATTCATGGGACCAACCTACCGGTCCTTGGCAAAGACTACATATGGACTATGCGGGTCCTTTTCAAGGTTACCATTTTTTCATACTAGTCGACGCATACTCCAAATGGTTAGAGGTTTATTTTTCACCGAAAGCACCGAGTTCAGCCTCAACCATAAATTACCTTTCCGATATTTTTGCAAGATGGGGTCTGCCGACTACGCTCGCCAGCGATAATGCTTCAATATTTCTTTCAGCCGAATTCGTTGATTTTTGCAATCGAAATCATATCATACAGAAACATTGCGCTCCAGGTCACCCAGCCACGAACGGGCAGGCTGAGCGTTTCGTACAAACTTTCAAGGACAAGCTAAAACGACTAACCGACGCCCCGGGAAATATGACTGACAAAGTTCGCGAGATACTTTTTCGCTATCGTGCGACACCCTTAGCCGATGGTTCAACGCCTGCTGAACTCCTCACGGGTCGCAAATTACGCACACGATTGGATCTGATCCGACCTCCGCCTCTGACAAAAGTACACAAGCCGACATCGGAGCCAGGCCTTAGATCATTACGTGTCGGAGATCGAGTCCAGTCACGAGCATACCAACAGCGCCACCGCTGGAATTACGGTACCATCATCGCAAAGAAGGGGTCAAGACATTATATTGTCCGCCTGGACAATGGACACGAGCAAAAACGGCACATAAATCAACTGCTCGCGACGCACATAGGCTGCACTTCCAAGCCTACGCCGCCGCCTTTGCCTACACCTACAGTTTTATCCGCCGCTACGACTTTACCTTCTACGAAAAATACGCCACCTACGTCTACAGCGCCGTCGCCTTTACGCCAGCCGTCACTGCCACGCCAGTCGACGCCGCCACGCCCAGCGACGCCGCCACGTCAGCAAACACCTCCCGCCACACCGCCACAGGTTTTACAGGCTCCTCGCTCACCAGTACAGTTACCGCCAGGACCACAAGCACCTACGCCAAGACGACCAAAATTACAGCCACCGTCTCGCCCTTTACGTTCCATACTTCGAAGCGACCACGACTACGCCTCCAGGTATCCTGCGCCGACCAGACGCTCTGAACGCGGTCTCAAGCCGAAAGTGCGATTCCAATGCGAGGAATGAAAATTTTTTTTACGGGGGGAAGATCTATAGTATCTAATGATCGTGTCAATAGGACCGATCTGACAACACTGTATATAATGTAAATAATGGAGAGAGAGAATAAAATGGCGTACGAGAATCACGTATCTTTTCCACCTATCCTCAGATATATCACTTATGGAACTACTCTAGTCAGCCGTTGCGTATAATAAAGACTAATTCTTGTGTCGCGGCAGGACTTTAGAGCTTTAGCAGGAGTGTATACAACAAGGTTAGAGGAATCGCCGGCCAACTGCGGAAGCTTTTTAATTGCACTTGAAGCGATTCCGATATGGTTTGACTGGCTATCAACACCCGACTGTGGTCCTGCAGTTGTCAGAAAGAACCGAAGGACGCATGCCCTAGGATCTGTTTTTACATTCTTGGGGAGGCTGATGTAGTCAGGCATTGCCCGAGATGGACATTGTCTGCTATGTCAACCTGTAAGAGACTTTTTTTTTATTTTTAAACGCGAGATGTAGGAATTCTTATTTTGTTTTCAGTTTTATTCATCTTTTTTTGTGGAAAAATTGAAAGCTCGTTGGAGAACCCAGTTTTTTTTAATACAAAAATTAGGAATTTTGTAACGAATGAGCGAGGAATGGTTTAATTTGCACCAGTTAGGAAACATCTTATCGTATATTTATCTTCCAACTTGATCAGCGTTTTTCACGTTCCCGCCCACACATCCCCTATTTTTTAATTTTTTTTACTTTATCCATTGCATTTTCCTTTTAGTCGTTATCGCTATTTTTCTAGTTTTTGAAAATAAATATTTTTACGTTCTTAAGCTTTTCTTTGGAACTACCGTTGTCATAGGTTAGGGAGAAAGCCCGTTGGGGAGTCTCCAGGGAAATCTTTTAGTTCGAAAACATTTCTCTGTTTTTCCTCCTTTCCCTTGCTATTTTTTAAAAAGTTAAATTTTTTACTGCACCCATTGCATTTTCTATTTAACTGTTATCACTGTCTTTCAAAGTTTAGAGAAACAAGTATTTTTAAGTGCTTTGCTTTGCTTTTCTTATATACTACCGTTCTCACAAGTAAAGGAGAAAGCCCGTTGGGGAGTCTCGAGGGAAATTTTTTAGTTTTTAAGCATTTCACTGTTTTTCCCCGTCCCCTTTGCTATTTTTTTATTCTTTACTTCACCTTTTGCATTTACTTCTTAACTGTGCGTTAAGCTATTGAAAATCCGTGTCGATTCACACGTCCTCCACGCAAAGATTGCGTTCAGCTCGCGATTATTCGGTCGCTAAATTATTCGCCGCAAAAGGAGGAACAACTGCTCTACTTAATTTAAATCCAGGAATCGAATGTCGTCATATTTAGCAGTTTGGCTACTTTATTATTTCGTCACGTTATGGAAGAGTCATCAATTTTACGAACAGCTATCGAAAGTAAGTTTCGGCGTAATTTATTTTTTTTGCAATTTTTTTTTATTGAAGAATTTCTGTAACAGTCCTTTTTTTTTGAATAGGCGATTCGAGCAAGAATGTCCGCAGATCACGTTTCTTGGGCAAGCGAAATGAAAATATCAGAATTTAGACAAGATCTAAACAGAGACGATGAATTGAAAAGCAAGAACGCTTACCCACCTGCCAAGCAGTACGGAAAAGAACAAAGACGTGAAAATGACAGAAGTGTCCCGTTCCACCCTGGAAACGAACGCAATTTATGTTTTGATGCACCCGCGCAGTGTATCCGTCGGTTCCGAGTCCTCTGCTTGTAACCCATTCCGAACAATAGCTAGAGCAGGAATCGGGTCGAATTGAAGAATCCACGAGTGAACAGTCTAACGAAATGTTAACAAATACTTTGAAGGAAAATACCGAATGTACCGCGAACGTACCGAATGAAAGCGGCACGGAGTGCACTACAGCAGACATTACGTCCGGCCTAACTTGGCATTTGCTACCGGATTTCTTACCGTCCTTGTTCCGTCAAAATTTGGGAAAGAACAGAAATATCACCGAAGCTTCTTCCTCCTCCTCTCATTTCCGAATGCGAAAGCACTTAAGGTCGGGTCGGCGGAAGATGAAACTAACGCAAGCAAAACACCTCAGGCAAATGCAGAAAACGAAGCGAATGCAACCTTTGAAGTCGTGGACCCGGAAAATATGATATGTTAAATGATAAAAAAATGATAAGTTTTTTCGAACTGAAGAGCTACTTATTGTGGAATTTTCGAGTTAGATCCATCTTTGTATGCCGCTTTACTTGTCGATGTATGGGAAGACATGTTTTTGAATCATTTGCGGCAGTAAAGCTTGAGGGATCCGATTTGGCGAGGGAGTCCACCACTCCTCCGTCGTCGTCTTCCATGACGGATGAAATAAACCAGTAAAATTTTAACGGCTCTGCCTCTTTGAATATTCAAGACGACGCTTTGATCCAGCCGGACAGGAACGACAACACATCCGAACTATCCGTTGGATGCTGCTGCTTTTTTCCAAAGCATCCCGTCTTCTTTAAGGCAATCCGTAAGTTGATAAGTTTAATTTTTTTTTTTTGGAGAAGGGGATTTTTTTTCATCGATTTATTATTTATTTGTCTATTTATTTATTTATTTTTCAGATAAGTATTGGCTGACATTGGAGAACCCCAAATATTGGTCCTGCAGCAAGATTCAGCAGCAGATGCTCAAAATGTAAGACGGGAACATGATGCTCGAAACCGACATTTCCACGATGCTCGACACCGACGGGAACATGATGCATCAGTTATTCGACATTTCGTTGCATTTCCCACCTTCCAGCCTGCCAACTTTGCACGTATGGAATGTTTTCGTGTGATGACTATGGGCAACACTTCAAAGTTGTATTTGAATTTTGACACCGGGATAAGCAATCTACGGTTACACGAAATTGAGCATTATGTTAGCTCCTTTATCCCCAGTCGAAATATAACAGGGTTTTTTCATGTTAAGGACATACTAATTTGCTGCTTTTTTGATATATTCGTTATTATTACATGATGTTTTCCTGATGGTACGAGGTTAATATTTCTGAAAATTAGAAACTGTAAAAGTAGTGTAAAATTTATGAACGCATTCCTTGGTTTCACGTGCATTATTCGTGTTTTACCTGGGCATGAACAATTCTCGAAAAAGAAAGTACTTTAGCATGAAGACATTGCTTAATTATTCATAATCTTTTCATAATTTTTTCGTCATTGTACCAGCACGAAAGAAAAACGTCATAATTAGGAAATAAAAACGAAAATTTCGGGTGCAGCGTTCGTTATTTTTACCATAATTTTGACGAATTTTTGCCGGTATGATTTATCGCGAATAAATAATGAAAACGATGCTTCATTATTCACAATCTTTTCCTAATTTTTTCGTTATTGTACCAGCACGAAAAAAAAATGTCATAATTAGGAAATAAAAACGAAAATTTCAAGTGCTGCGTTCGTTATTTTTACCGGAATTTTGACGAATTTTTTGCCGGTATGATTTATCGCGAATAAATAATGAAAACGTTGCTTAATTATTCACAATCTTTTCCTAATTTTTTCGTTATTGTACCAGCATGAAAAAAAAACGTCATAATTAGGAAATAAAAACGAAAATTTCGGGTGCAGCGTTCGTTATTTTTACCAGAATTTTGACGAATTTTTTGCCGGTATGATTTATCGCGAATAAATAATGAAAACGATGCTTAATTATTCACAATCTTTTCCTAATTTTTTCGTCATTGTATACCAGCCCGAAAAAAAACGTCATAACTAGGAAATAAAAACGAATATTGCTGGTGCAGCGTTCGTTATTTTTACCAGAATTTTTGACGTATTTTTGCCTAAATAATTATCGCGAATAAATAATGAAACTTGTACATTTTTACTATGATTATCAATCAACACTTGTTTACCTGCAAAAATATTTTTCTTTTTCAAAGTCCCTTTCAAACAATAAATCAAAAGGTTAAATAGCATTTTAATCTTCTTTCCAGAAGTTTTGAGCTGTGGTGTATTGGTATAGGTTTGGTCTAGGAACTCGTAGGGCATAGGTTCGAGTCTTGGCATAGGCATGTGTTTTTCCAAGGTGTGAAAGGTCAGGTCATCAGTGTAAGGTCTTGGGGCATGGATGAATTATTGCATATGATTCCTATTCCTTCATTCCTATTTATCTTCCTATTTATCAATCTCATAATTCCTATTCTTCATTCCTTTTTATCAATTAAACTTTTTTTTTTTTTTTTTTTTTTGAATTTAAGCTTATACTTTTCAAAGTTCAATCGAATAGTTCCGCACTTAAATTTTTTAATTAAATTATGCTGATATTGATTAAAATATTTTAACATCGTTTACGGCGGACATTTATGCATAATAGGTGAAAAAACATTTTCCACAGGGTATCATGTTAATTTCCTTCTTTATACCAGCAAAAAAAAAAAAAAAAAAAAAAAAAAAAAAAAAAATTATTGGTCCGAAATTCCATCTTTTTTCAGGAGTAATTCACGAATACAATGTTTCGTATTCCTACTTTTACGAACTATTTCAGAAAAATTACTGTGGTAATTAATAAGAATTAAGTCAAAATACATGACCTGAACATTATCAAAAACAAGTCATCCCATCCTTGTTAGGGAAAAGGAATGAAAAAATCCTGTAATTTACACTTTGGACTTATTTTGGATACCTCTTTTTCATTACTTTTTCTGCCCCAGATAGCGGTATTTTGTCCCTTTTCACATGTAAAATCACTGTAAAAAGTATGTAAACTTCTTTTAAAAAATTATGTACAACTCAGGAAAAAAGTACGTATTACTAACCATATTATTTCATGAAACTTTAAGACTTTTCATACCCTATATTTCGACCGGGGTTATGGACTTGCTACTGTAAGTTATTCGACATCGAGAAGGAAACAGTAAATATGGACTTGGATACGGGTCTTTCTCATGATCTGAAGAATTTAGTTCGGAATTTTTGAAAAGCACGCAAGTGGTTGAATTCAAAGTCTTGTGGTCTAGAAAATCTGCCGGAAACTATGTATTGCGTCTGCGATTTTTCTCATGGTCGCCGACCTGAATGGTTTTGCCTGGTGTGAATGTTGGAATCGCTGTGTAAAGATGTAAGTAAGCGGAAGGGAAAATTTATTTTAAATGTATTTGGTTTGTCTTTAAACTGTAATTAATATTTTTTTTACATTTTTTCAGCTATCAATCGAAATGGTTCACGTGTTTAAAGAGCTGAGAGAAACTTTCCCGATCAAAGTGACCTAACTACAAGAAATTTTAGTCGATTCAGTCAATGCTCGAAAAGTGCCTGCTTGTGTTCTGACTCTCACATCGCATACATGTCTCGTGTGCTTCATGATTTGTATGAGAAAACAGCAGTTTAAACTCAGAGAATCTACAAAATGCACAAGGTTAGCAGTTAATGAATTATATGTTTTCGGTTCGATAGTGTAAATTTAATTTTGAGAAAAATCTAATGTTTTTTATAAATGTTTTCAGGGTTTCACTGTTTTTTGGAAGAGGTTTTAGTCAAAACTCAACAAGTGGACCTTGTTCACTCCTCAGGACAAGAAGTCAGTCTATTCGGTTTACTGGAGTGGAGCCCTAGGATGCAGAGTTATCGTCGGTAAAAGGAGGCGGAAATATCATATTGATTTTAATAGCTAGTTTAGAGTCAGGTAAATGTTTTATAAAATATCATTATTATTATCGGCAGACTTTGATTCGAGATGAGCTTACGGTGTTATCAAGCTCTTTGGTGTTAGTTATTAATTGTTTTTTTCTTTCAAAATTCAGATCGATGATTATACAATCCGAAGAGTCTTGATCACGATGACGTTACGATGCCCAGGTGAAGATCGACTTGCGGGCGAAATGACTGGTTGTACAGAATGAGAGAAAAACTATTAATATGATTTAATTGATAGTCAGGCCTACATCAGGACCCAACAGCCGATGTCAAATATTTTCGAATACGTTGGAGTACATATTGCAAAGTAAGTAAACATCATTTAAATTGTTTGAGTTTCTCTTTAAAAAGGCGGTTTTGTTCCAATTTTCTTCCTTTTTATTTTACAGGGCTTGCGTTAGGCTATTGCAAACTCCATCCGGACGTCCTCGACGCATCTAAGAGGCTACCATTGCGGGATTATTCGCTGGCTTAATTTTTTGCCGAAAAACGAGGAGTTAATGTGCTGCTTAATAGCAGCAATCGAATTTTTTGGATTAGAGCTTTGGCTACTTTAATATATTGCGTCACGTTAATATTACTACGCCGAAATGGATCGCACCTCTTTTGCTTTTGTTGGATTTGTATGATAAGACAGGAGCTCGTACTCAGAGAATTTACAAAATGGACAAGGTTAGCAGTTTATGAAATTTATTTTTTTTGCATCGAAAATGTAAGTTTATAAATTTTAGAAAAATGTAAAATTAAAAAAAGTATTTTTTTAGGCTTTCACTGGAATTTCGGAAGTGGTTTTAATAATACTCAGGAAGTGGACCCTGTACTCGCCTCAGATTATGAAGTTTGATATCGGTCTTCCTCATGAACTGCAAAATTTAGCTCAGAATCCTACACTAATTTCCGTTATTGAAAAGTGTAACGAAATTCGGTCTACCACGTTGGCTCTATCCCCTCGTCAATAGAGGCATGAAAGGAAAATGACTCGTTGGAATTTTTTGCTTAATTCTTGTCCGTCATCCGACACGGAAGCAGTGAACCAATCTTCGGACCTCGACCCTCCCGATAAAGGTTATGAAATATATTTTTTTTTTTTAGTTTTCACCCCATCAGTCATCAGGTGAGCCAGCGGTTGTTAAGCCCGTTTTTTCTTTTAATAAAAAATGTTGAAACTTTGTGACAAGTGACCAGTAAATATTTTTTTTTTTTTTTTGTCAGAGATTCTGTTGGACCTTTCTTCTGCCTTTTTTGAGCTTTCTGTCGGACGTACTTTGTCAATGAATTACGCCTAGGGCTTCTTTGGATTAGTGAGAGATTGGTGTGCGGAAATAGAAGGTAAAAAAAATTTTGTCTGTAATAATGTATGTTTTATTTTTTTTTATTTGAAGACATCAGTTGATGAAGCAAAAGGTAGTTCATATTGAATTTTTTTTTTTTTAATTTTGCATTTCTTGTTGTTCGATGAACTTCCTTCGATCGTCCGCTGACGACTTTTCAGATGAAAAATTCACGTGGATTCCATTAGCGGAATACTCGTGGATTTGAAGACTTTTTCCACCAGTTTTCCATCAATGATCCAGAAACTGGTAAAACTCAGATAAAAATCTCCTAAAAAATTTGTGGAAAAGTCTTATAATCCAGCGGTATTTCACCAGTTTTTATAGGAAAACAATGTCACTTGCATAAGTGTTAGTGACACTCACCGTTATTTTAACGAAGTTGTCTTGTTATAGTCGTTTATAATTTCTGGAAAAGAAAATTTCCGATTCCCATTTTCTTCAGACAATTTAATTTATTTTATTTTATTTGAATTTTTTTCAATTGCAACGACAGGTCTATTTTAATAAATATCATTCTCTTACCTTCATCCATTGATTAGACCTGTTTAAGAGTACTGCATTTGTTATGTCCATTCCAATTTTTACTTAAATTATTTGGTGGACATCCTGTAATAATTGCTTTTAGTTTCTTTAGATTATTTTTCTTATATCCATGCAGTACTTTCCCTTAGGCGTCCATGAAACTTTGAAAATTTAGTTTGTGCTCCTCTGGTGGTAAACCGAGTTTTTTTTTTTTTTTTTTTTCAGATCTTCCGTAATTTCGACATATCGACTGATGTATCTTTACTATATAAAATAGTCATGTAAATTCAATCGTAATCCCGCTTAAAATTAAGAGCCCAACAAAATTTTTAAAGTTTTCGTCCATTCAACAGAATTAGACAACATCAAATAATTATTTGTATTTGATTTTTCAGTTTTTCATTCAAAAAGCATCAAAAATATTTTCTTCCCTTCATTCAATGCGTTAGTTTTTTTTTTTTTTTTTTTTTTTTTTTTTTAAATCCGGGTAACGGGTTATGGGCTACGGGCGGGCGGATTAGCCCCCGCGATATAAACGTCCGTCGTTGATTATTTTTTCAATAAGTGAGTGATTTTCGAGTAAAGTTTCAGTTCGGGAGTGACCGAGAGTGTGCCAGTTTTCAAGTGTTTCATAAACTTATTTCTTCGATTTCAATTCCTCGTTCTATTGGATTATCAAAACTTGGACAACGGAGCATGGAGTCTGGAGTCTGGAGTCTGCAGTCAGGAGTCTGGAGTTTGTGAGCGGCAATGATTGCAGAGTCGGTGAGTCTTAAATTTGTATATTATCCAATCGACGGAAATTGAAGCGGGGGTTTCAGCAGCCATACGTCCCCCTATAATTCCTAAAAGCTTAGGGGACCCCAAAGAATAGCGGCATTGTTAATTAAGGTTCTTGAAATTTCAAATCGATTGGACTTTTAAGGTGTTAATTCGTTTAAGATCACCGGTCTGTTAGCCGGGCGGTGAAGACATTTTAGCGATAAAAAAATAAGTAAAAAAAGAAAATTTTTTTTTTGAAATCCGGTATTTTATACATTAAATCGGGGCGTAACCGCATCAAAACCGTATCAAAACGTTTTGTTATGTTCAGAGATACAGATCCATGATTTTAAATGCATCAACAAGACTTACGTAGGTAATTGTTCTTATATTCCATCATTTTTAATTGTTTTCTCAATTTAAAAAAAATTTTTCTTTCCGGGAGACTAGTGGAGCGCTCTAGGAGTCGTCCATAAATTACGTAAGCATTATTTTGGCCATTTTCGACTCCCTCCCCCCTTGTTAGCAACGGTTAGCATTTCGGAGCCCCTCTCCTAATATTACGTTAGAATTTGATTACCCCCGCCCCCACCTTAATTTTTTTTTTAACTTTGAGGAAATGGGAGGCTAAAAATTTTTTTTTTTTTTTTTAAGAGAGTTATGTTACATAGTTTTTAATAAAATTGAATTATTTTCATTTATGCACGTTTATTATATGGGACAAATGCTAACGTTAGATGTGTAATAGCCCTCCCCCCTTGTTAGCAAAAGTTAGCATTTTGAATACCGCCCCCCCCCCCCACCTTCACCGAAAGTGAAATGTAAGTTTAGGTCTTTTCGAAATTTTCGCTGTTAAATAAAGTATATGATTTTTTATCTCTCTCTTTTTGTTCCCAAATGAGCTTTTAAAATTTCCCAGGATGCTGCTGAGAAACCCTGCCAACGAGGGACTTCAGAATATGCAAACGTCATTTATCTGGAAGAAGAAAAAATTTAAATCCAATGAAAATAAATATTGACGTTAATAGTGACAGATTTTGTAGCTGAGTTATATTTAGGTTTTATTGGATATATTCGGTTATACTTGATATATTTGGTTACATCGGGGATACTTGGTTACTTTTTTTTCCTTTTTTTCCATATTTGGTTACATTAGAACATTTTGCTTACATCGGATTTATTTGGTTACTTTTTTTTTTTAATATTTGGTTACACTAGAAAATTTTGGTTATATTGGATATATTTTGTTGTATTTTATATATTTAATTCTATCGGGTATATTTAGTTACTTTTTTTTTTTTTTTTTGGTTACATTCGAACATCTGGTTATATTGAATATATTTTGTTATATTTGATATATTTGATATATATGGTTACATCAAGTATATTTGGTCACTTTTTTTTTCATATTTGGTTACATTGGATATTTTTGGTTACATTGGATATGTATGTACGTACGTGCATATGAAAACCTACCACTTATACAATCGGGATAGTATGTTTTGTTTTTTAAACCTTTTGTAAAAAAATAAGTTTTTTGAATCAAAACAAACTATCCGGATTGTTGAAGTGGGAGATTTTTATAACCACGTGCACATATTTGGTTGCATTGGATATATTTTGTTATATTGGATATTTGAAGTCGTTCGTAAAGCGCCAATTTACTAGATACACTGTTTCAAGTGTACAGTTGTCGTTGCGGTCAATTTTTTGGCCCACACAAACAAATTTATTTACTCGATAAAATTCTGTAATATTACAGAGTTAACCTGTTTATTATTTATTTTTTTATTTATTTATTTTATTTTATTTGATTTTATTTATGTATTTATTTATTTATTTGTTTTTTTATTTTTTTATTTTATTTTTAATGGGTCATAATTATTTTTCATAACTCATCGACAGGAAAAGGCACCTCCCATCGAAGTAAACCGGGAGGGAAGGCCTATTTCCTGTTACGGAACTCGCCAGGTTCTTAGAGTTTTGTAAACAAAGAAATGAGGTATTTTTTTTTTCCGAGATAAATCACTAAAAAAATTATTTTTATTCGTTATGAAAAGTATTTTGCAATACTAGGAAGGCGAATGAATTTTCTTGTTGAGGTTTTAATTAAAAACCTCAACGGGAAAATTCGTTTCCCTCCCTAGTATAGCAATATACTATTAATATTCTGTTTCGACGGTCTTTAAGATTTTCTTCTGGTGAACAACTGCGGATTTGCAAAAACCAAGTTAAAGTCTTGAGTCTTTTTAGAGCGGCGGTCTTAAAAGTAAAAATCTGCCAGATGATAGCCAATCTTCGTCGCGGAGACGGCACTTGAAAGAGGAAGAAGAAGTTAAAGTCGTTTTCAATTACTGGGTCATATAAGCTTTTAAAATGAATAAAGCTGCAATATTATTAATATGAAAGTATTATTCGATTGCCATTCCCAAAACCACTACAAGCATACCATTAAGCAACGAAATCTCAGAAACCAAGTTCCGATCTTCAACACATCTTTGGGCTTCCACCCAATTCTGTTAAACTGCAGCAACATTAAATTACGTTTAATTTTTTGATTTTGTAATTATTTGGGGATTCAGGGAGCGGCACCATTAGAATTCGGCCATTGGCTTTGGAAAGGACACCCTATAATTGATATGTTAACATAACCGTATAGCCAATTTCTGGCACATTCTTGAGCGACTTTCTTTAGACGATTTTTTTATTACCCCTTGAATCAGCAGTACTCTGCTGCTGCTTCCTGCCGATGACATTTGCATACCCGCCACTAAATGGGAAAAATTACAAGAACGCGGAGAAAAAAAGTTTTGCGATTTTTTGGCGCAAACCGCAAGTGGCTGCGATTTTTTTTCTTTTTTTTATTTATTTATTTGTTTATTTATTTATTTATTTATTTATTTATTTTTTTTTTTTTGAAGGATTTTAAAAGAATTTCGAGTGGACAAAGAAAAAAAAAATTCATTAACGTTAGTATGCAGATTTTCTTATCGATGTGCATTGTCTTATCGATGACTTATCGCATATCGTAAGAAAAATTGGTCATATCAAACAGCGCTACTGCTATATATCACTGTTGTTCTTATTGCACCAGTCTGATATTCATTCAGTTGTATTAAATTTCTTGATTGTAGTTGTGGAGTTAGGGGAATTGGAATTGATGATCTTTTTATTTGAAACGAATACAAAATTTCATATAAAAATACCGAAGTTAGTCACGGCAAAAAAAAAAAAAATTATTAGCAATGTTTATTAATGAAATTATCTCTCCCTGACACACGTCATTTTATAGAAATTAGTCTACGATGACAAGGTTAATGCTAATCTTGATAATTGTAGAAAAATGTTAGAAGTTGAAAGAATTAATTCCCGATGTAAAAATATTTGAATTGTTCATTTGAAAAAGGGGATTTGTTCTTTCTTTAACTTATACGCCATGTCTTCTTTTTCAAATTAACGATTTATTTAACATTACAAATATTTTCCAAAACGATTTTGTTCTTCAAATGTGAAAAAAAAAGAGAAAAAATCTTCTTTTGGCCAAAAATCTGTCTGCTGACTCGATTTCCTTCGATATCATTTTTTAACCTCAAAAGGGTTTTTGTTAGAACGCGGCAAAATGAAATAACGGAGGCTTCATCCGTTATCGTGTAAATAGATAAATGTATATAGAGCAGACGACGAATAAATGGCGATCGCATAACACGTATTATTTTCTTAAGTATTTTAATCCATTGGAATCCGATTTATTCCATCAGGTTATGCAGCCCAGCAAGTTATGGAAATTTAAATAAGTGCATATTTTAGTATTTTAGTATGGCACTCGGTAATTTGAATCTTCATATTGAGAAGTTGAACCACGGAAATTATGATACATGGAAAGACGACCTGAAGAGTTATCTAACGATACATGATCTTTTTGGATATGTCGACGGAACCGTTGTTTCAACGCCGGAAACCGTGAGTGAATTTAATAAGAAAGATCAAAAGGCGCTGGCTGTTATTCAACTCAGTTTGTCCATTGGCCAAAAGCCGAATATTC
Organism: Liposcelis bostrychophila; assembly: GCA_037577465.1. Taxonomy (NCBI): domain Eukaryota; kingdom Metazoa; phylum Arthropoda; class Insecta; order Psocodea; family Liposcelididae; genus Liposcelis; species Liposcelis bostrychophila. The sequence continues at coordinate 5,620,246 of CM075215.1, forward strand.
GGGGGATTAAAACCGCAAAGGAAGCGTGGGACAAGTTGAAAACCGTACACGATTCAACAGGTCCAGCGAGGCTTACTTTACTTTACAGATCCTTATCAAAATTCAAAAAGGCGAAGGGAACTAAAATGCAGGATCATGTCAATGATTTTGAGTTAAAAATAACCAAGTTGACTGATGCAGGAGTCACCATTCCGGATAAACTGCAAGTATTGATGTTGCTGGACTCGTTAGATGAGGAGTATTCAAGTTTAAGTAGTGCTTTGGAATCGAGGGACGACCTTCCGGAAAAGAAAACGCTGTTACCGAAACTCATCGAATATGAAGAGCGGCTTAAAGGAGAATCCCAAGATGCGACTCAAGACACTCCAGCATTCCGAGTCTCAGGACGACCAAGAGCTTCGGAAAGATCTCCTAGTCCACACAAGAAAATCATTCGGTGTTACAACTGCAACAAAAGAGGCCACATCTCAAAGGATTGCCGTGCGAAGAGAAAAAGTAGAAGTAAAAGCCCTCGGGACAGCAAAATGGTGGACGCCTGGGTAGCAAAATCGTGCAAGTGTTCTCATGAAAACGAAAAGGGAAAATGGTGTCTTGACTCCGGTACTAGTCAGCACATGTGTAACGATAAATCGAAATTTGAAACATTTTCACGTGACGATGATACGGTTGTAAGGACAGCTTCGAACGAAAAAGTGCCGGGAAACGGAAAGGGCCGAGTAAGAATTAAGGCAAAAATGGACACGGGTTTTAATGAAGCAATCTTAAATGATGTGTTGTACATGCCTGATTTTACAAGCAATTTGTTAAGCGTATCCGCGATAACAGCCGTCGGTTGCAAAGTAGTTTTCTCTAAGTATGAAGCGCAGGTCATTAGGTCAGATGGTACTGTAGCGTTAAAAGCAACGAGGAAGAATGATCTTTATTATGTGGATGAAGCAAAAGGAAAAACCATCCAATTTTCTGATGAAACGGGTAAACAAGCTTCAGCCAAATTATGCCAAACGGTCTGGCATGGTAGGTTTGGTCACATGAACTTTAGAGATCTTGACAAACTCAAGATGAACGAAATGGTATCAGGTTTAAGTATCGAAAAATTACTTAATAAACCTTGTGAGGATTGTATTGTAAATAAAATCGCACAAATACCTTATGTTATTTCTCATTCCAGGGCCTCCCGTCCGCTTGAATTGGTACACACGGACATAGCGGGACCGATGCAAGTTCTCTCTCTCGGTGGAGCCAAATATTTTGCCACTTTCATCGATGACTACAGTCGACGCATCGAGGTCGCGTTAATCAAAACGAGAGCCGACGTGTTTCCAGCTTTTCAAGCATTTTTAGCGAGGGTAGAAAATGCCATAGGGCATAAAATCGTTAAGGTTCGCTCCGATAGAGCACAGGAATATATGTCTAAAGCTTTTTCTGATTTTATGGAATCCAAAGGGATTGCTCATCAGCCGTCTGAAGCATACACGCCGCAACGTAATGCCAGAGCTGAAAGGGCAAACAGAACTTTGGTCGAGATGGCAAGAACCTCCATGAATGCAGCAGGTTTACCAACCAGTTTATGGGGAGAATTCATCAAGACAGCTGCATACATACGTAACAGATGTCCGACAAAAGCCCTTGATGGAGTCACACCCCATGAAGCATGGACAGGACATAAGCCGTCTGTAAAACACTTCAGAGTACTCGGATGCAAGGCGATTCGTTTGATTAAGGAACCTGGACCGCGAAAATTTGACGAACAAGGTGAGGTTATGTATTTGGTCGGATATGGCAATCGAGAGAGAGGCTATCGGCTCTGGAGGCCCGGGACAAAGAGTATTTGTGAATCTACCGACGTTCGTTTCATCGAAGATCAATTGTACAAGGATCGCGAACGGGCAACGCAACAAAAGGAGAATTCCCAGGAATGGTTACCGCTCGATTTATTACCGGATTTTTCACCGGAGGACAAGGATCGCGAAAACGTTATTTTACGCGTTGAAGAAAACGGCGAACACGCGGCAGGACAGGATCAAAACGTTCAAGATACAACCGATGAGCAAAACGTTGAGGGTCAAACCGATGAGCAAAACGTCGAGGGTCAAGTCGATGAGCAAAACGTCGAAGGTCAAAGTGATGAGGGTCAAGGTCATGAAGGTCACACCGATGAACTTCAGGACGTCGAATTGAACAACGAGGACGCGATAAATGAAAATCGTGAATGCACAACGACGCCAGATGTCATTGAACCTCGTCGATCATCACGATTGAAAGCCAAGAAGAAGAAATGTGCCACGTGCAAACTCGTTAAAATGGAACAAGTGCCAAGCAACGCACAGGAAGCATTAGCTGGTGATGATGCCGAAAAATGGCGTAAAGCCATGGACAAAGAATTGGAAAATTTAAAGATTCACAACGCGTATGAAGTTGTTGAACGGCAAGGTCATGAAAAGGTCGTAGGCAGCAAATGGGTTTTTTCCAAGAAGATTAGCGAAACGGGGGAAACTGTATATAAAGCAAGACTAGTTGCACAAGGTTTCGCAAATCATCCAGCCATAGAACCAGGAAATTTCTATTCTCCAGTAATAGGAAAAACTTCAGTCAGATTACTACTAGCAATTATGGTTGCGAGAAACTGGCAAGCTGATCACGTGGATATAACATCTGCGTATTTGCATAGCAGTCTAAAAGAGGAAATATATATGGCAGAACCCCCAGCTTATAAAACGGGGAAAATATGGAAAGTGAAGCAGAGCATTTATGGACTTCCACAAAGTGGTAAAAATTGGAACGAGCATGCGACGAAAATACTGTTGGCCAACGGATACAAGCAATCAAAATGGGATCCGTGTATCTTTCACAAAGAAAACATTTACATTGGACTCTACGTAGATGATAATTTAATCGTAGGAACAAGAAAGGAAATTAACAAAGCGAAGAAGTTACTTTCCAGCAAGTTGAGGACAAAAGATTTAGGAAAAGCGAAAAGTTTCCTAAATATCGAAATAAATTACGTTAAGGACGGTATAACGTTAAGCCAACCAAAGTATATTTGTAAGTTGTTAAACGATTTTGGAATGCATGACGCTAACGGTGTGTCGTCGCCGTTAATGGGTATCGATGTAAACAGCGTCACTGAAGAACCACCAGGATACGATCCTGTACTTTATAGAAAAGGAGTGGGGAGTTTACTGTATTTGTCTAATACAACACGTCCGGATTTGTCATTCGCAGCAAGTTTCCTGAGTCAGTACAATGACAATTGTAATTTTGGAGCATTCCTCGAACTCAAACACGCCTTGAGGTACCTAAAGAAGACCCAGCATAGTCATATCAAGTACGAGAAGAAGGTAAAACCAATAGAAATCTACTCCGATGCAGACTACGCCCAAAACAAGCTAGATAGGAAAAGCTGGAGCGGAATGGTGATGGTTTTCGCCGGAGGGCCCGTAGCATGGCATGCGAGGAAGCAAAAGTCCGTATCGTTGTCTACCATCGAGTCTGAATATATTGCAGTGACCGAGACCATAAGGGAAGCAATCTGGACGAAGGGTCTACTGGGGGAGATTGAGCTGGGAGAGTACATCGAGAAGCCAACTACTATAAAGATCGACAATCAAGGCGCCATTAGATTAGCAAAAACAAAGGGGACTGACCGGAGTAAACACATAGACGTCCGGCACCACTTCATAAGAGAACTAATCGAGGCAGGAGACATCGAATTACAATATGTAAGGTCCAACGAAAACTTGGCAGATCTATTCACCAAGGCATTGCCTGGTCCAAGGACAAGGGAGCTCAAGACGAAAATCGGACTACGAGATTAATCAATTTCAAATTTCAATGTAAATTAAATTTTAATGTTTTAATGTATGACACGAATGAAGCTCCGTTAGGGGAAATGTTAGAACGCGGCAAAATGAAATAACGGAGGCTTCATCCGTTATCGTGTAAATAGATAAATGTATATAGAGCAGACGACGAATAAATGGCGATCGCATAACACGTATTATTTTCTTAAGTATTTTAATCCATTGGAATCCGATTTATTCCATCAGTTTTAATGCAAACTGTGAAGTTCTTTGTTCTAGATATTTTCATCAATTTATAATTTCCTTCCCGATCACTGTGACTGTGGGCTCTAAGTGTCATTTGTATCGCTCTCTGGCCGATAATTAATAATTTTCATATGCTTGGAATATTTCAAAACATTTAAAAAGATTTCCAAATATTTTAAAATCTTTAAAACATTTTTATGTCTGCGAAACATTCAACAACATTCCAAAGATTTTAAAATATTTTTAAACATTTCTGTATCTCTTAAAATCTTTTGAAATGTTTCAAAATATATCCAAACATCTGAAAATTTTTCAACATTGGTTCAGTCATCAATGCGAATAACTTACAGCCAATTCAGTCTTAGTTCAGTTCTAAATATTTTTCAAACGGTGACTTTTTAATATTAACTTTCTTTGAAGTGGAAAATCTAAATATTTGCTCCGTGTATTTTCCAATTTAACATTCCGACAACATAATTTCTACAAAACGGGTATGTTAAAGATACCCGCAGCATTTAAACGTACCCAGTTAAACGTAGTTGAACATACCGTAGTGAAAACATGATACAAAAGTTTGACGATTAATCGTCAAACTTTTGTATCATGTTTTCAACAATTGTTGGTTGTTAATTGTTGGTTGATCAACTGTTGGTTCAGGAATCGTTCATTTCAAATTTTCATTTAGTCTAATAAATATTTCGTCCCTCCAACTTGGGGGGGGGGGGTTTCTTTCCACATTCATCTATGATTTGGCTGCATTTATCCAATATTTTTTCAGGTTCGGTGATATGGGGAATCCTACAGTTTTGATCCACATAGACTCCAAATAATGGTGCCAACGACGAACGCAGCCTTAATGAAAAAAATAAGATATACTGGCATAACTTCACTGAAACTCAACTATACATTCTTTGAAATTCACTTTTAGTTTACTTGAAATATACTTACGTTTGTGAAGGTGGCAGGACCCACTTGGCAAATTCAAATTTGGTTATAGCAGGTCGTTTGTACTTCGTTAGTACCCGTTTGTACCGGGAAAACCAGCGTTTGTGCCTTAAGCCTACAGCGAAAACAGAGCGGAGGCCAGTGGGTCCTGCTGTCTTCACATTCCAAAGCCGTTTGTACCTTGCCCAAAATGCCTTTAATCGTTTGTACCTGATCCAGAATCGTTTGTACTTGATTCAAAATCAGTGACGAAGGCGGAGTCTTTCATGAGGGGGGGAGGGGGAGGTTCAAATTCGTATGGACCATGTTGAAATCGTTTGTACCTAGCCCCAAACGCCTTCAATCGTTTGTACCTGCCTTAGTAACGTTTGTACTATCATCAAATCGTTTCTACCTGCCTCGGTAACGTTTGTACGTGGATCGAATTGCTTGTGCCTGCCTCGGTAACCTTTGTACCTTCATTTAATCGTTTGTACCTACCTCAAAAACGTTTGTACCTTCATCAAATCGTTTGTACCTTTTACGGAAACGTTTGTACTTGCCTCGAAAATAATTGTACTTTGATGGAAAAGAATAGAAGAGAAGAGAAGAGGAAAAGAAGAAAATAAATAAAAAGATACCTACTAAAATAACACTAAAAATGACTTTAAAAAAATTGTCAAAATTGACTCCTTTTTGACTAAAAACCATATTAAAATAGCGACTAAAAATGACTTACAGAAAAATTGTCTAATATGACCCTTTTTTGATGAAGAATGATCAGGAATAATAAAGAAGAACCGAAGTTGATCAAAAATGAGTAATCAAAACCCCTCTTGAATAGAAATGACTGAGGCTGTTGTTAAATTTCAACATTTTTAGGCATATTTTTGGTAGAGAATAACTAAAAAAAGTAGTTGTGTTTGAAAATGAACGAGAAGTTCTGAAAACAACAAAAATTAACCAAAAAAGCAGTCAAAATGAATTAAATTTAGTCATTTTTAGTTTTTAGTTTGAAGATATTGAAAAAACAGGTATGCATTATACGTAGCTGAATATTTTTTTTGCAGCTGAGTCTTGTTCGCAATTTTTATTACTCACATATTTTCCCAATCATTCCGAATGGGAAGCAGCCGTGAGCCAGGCAAGAACAATTTAAACGATTTTCTGTTAAGTACAAACGATTCCGAGGCAAGTACAAACAATTCGATCAAGGTACAAACGTTTCCATGAAAGGTACAAACGATTCGATGAAGGTACAAACGTTTTTGGGGCAGATACAAACGTTTTTGGGGAAGGTACAAACGATTTAATGAAGGTACAAACGTTACCGAGGTAGGTGCAAACGATTCGATCGGGGTACAAACGTTACCGGGGCAGGTACAAACGATTTGATGAAGGTACAAACATTACCGAGGTAGTACAAACGATTCGATCCACGTACAAACGTTTTAGAGGCAGGTACAAACGTTTCCGTGAAAGGTACAAACGATTCTATCAAGGTACAAACTAAAACTTGAGTCAACCCCCTCGGCTTCACTCGGTCCCCCTTCATGACCAAGTCTGCCGTCGTCACTGATTCCGAGGCAGGTACAAACAATTGAAGGCGTTAATCCTTTTAAAATTAGACAAAGAATACATATATTTTCTGCATATACACGGTGGAACAGTTTTTGATGTGTGATTTTATTAAGGTAAACATAGGAAACACCGCCATAAAAATTGTTCCGCCGTGTATATTTTATACAGTTTTGTATCGCTTAAAACTATAAAAATGATACACATTTTATGTATAAATAATATATAAAAAATATATATAAATATATATAAATATATATATATAAATATATATAAATTATATATAAATCTGAGCCCAACATCATTATTTAACCAACTTGGTTTATTTAAAAATTCCCTCGTGAACAAAACCGATATACACGGTGGAACAGTTTTTGTTGTTATGATTTTATTAAGGTAAACATAGGAAACACCGCCAAAAAATTGTTCCGCCGTGTATTTTATAGATTGCAGCACCCACAGTCGGCCTTGAAGCATCCCGTATGAAAATTTACTACCGAAATTCAAAAAAAAAAAAAAAAAAAAAAAAAAAAAAACTATGGAAAGACTACCATGGTAAATTCGGAAATTTACTATCAAGATTCTATCTTTGAAAGCTGCGTAGTCTTTTAGAAAATACGGTATAAACTCGATAGTTACTTTGAAAGTACCGTAGTAAACTCGATAGTTATTTTGGAAAGTATCGTAGTAAACTCGATAGTTTGTTTGAAACTACTATAGTAAACTCTAGTTTTTTGAAACTACCGTAGTAAACTCGATAGTAATTCTTTTGGATTTTGCGTTTTAACTACGCAAACTCCGAAAGAATTGTTATGGGTACAACTCCGTAGTTGTGTTATGAGTACAACTCCTATGGGTACAACTCCGTAGTCTCCCTTTGTGTTTGTAAATACTCCGCATAAGTCCTCGTGAAAATATTGCACATATGGCGACCGGTCCAAAAGTTAACTGAATCGGTGCAGGAATGGAACAGGATTTTGGTGTGTTTAAAATGTTTTTCTTATGAGAAACCTGTGGCAACCATCCGCCAAAAAAGATTCCATGGTGTACAATATTCATACATAATAAAAAATTGCTACGTCATAAGGTTAATTAGCAAGGAATAATAGTAATAATATCAAATAAACATTTATACATATAAAATTGTTGAAAGCAACTAAAAGGAAAAAACAATTTGAATCGAAATTAGCTCAAATGCATGCAACATGATTTTTTTTTAACGTAATGAATACTTTATATCCATTTTACACCATCAATCTATTTCCTACACATCATCAACCACCATATCCAATGTTCACAACACCAAGGCTAGCACAAGCTTCAGCTTCAGCTTAAAACTACCTCAGAGGGTATCCACTATAGAAAAAAAAATGAAACAAATCATTAACAAAGAATCGTGATCTTTAAAAGTTATTTCCCATTAAGAAAAGATTACGTATCTGAAAACTTGTAGCCTTTTCCTGATGTGATGTGATGTAATGCATATGCTTTCTAAATCATGACAATAATCCTCCTTTTTATTTGAGCTGGTCCAAGCCCATGTGATAATAGGAACACAAAAAAATTCTCTATCCTTAGAATGACAATAATTAATTAATAAAGCACATTTCTTTCACACAAAACACAGAAAATCACTTGCACTTTTCACTTTTCATGATGCATGTACAACATTTTGACTGTTTAACACTTTAATTTTTTTAAAATAAAAACCGTAGTGTATGATTTCAAACGGCAATAATGCCAGTCATGTAAACAATGCCGATGCATTATAATTTTGCTTTATTTTTCCAAACAATAACAAGTGAAACTTAATTTTTTCGCTTTCACTATTACCTTAAATACTTTCAAGGAATATTTAAATGTAATTTACTTATTTTCACTCTAGAATTATAGGTTAAAAAAAACAAAAACACCAAGAACCAATGTCAACCGAAGCCACGATCTTACATACAGGTCAGGCAACTCGGGTATGGACAAAAATGTCCCCCAAAATTGAAGCAGAAGAATAGTTCACATATTGTTCGATAGATGGCTGGAGCTGTAGTTAGGGAATCCCGTGTTCTGGCAGCCATCATGAAAAAAAGTGTTTTGAAAGTGTTTATTGGATGTTGGGCATATCACTTGATTCCCTAACTACAGCTCCAGCCATCTATCGAGCAAAGTTTAAACTATTCTTCTGCTTCAAATTCGGGGGACACTTTTAAGATAGCAGTTGCCTGATCTGTATGTAAGATCGTGACGGAAACAAATACACTGACGCCAGCGCCATTAACGTAAACAACAAAACGACCGTTATAAAAAATACGGTTGCAAACGAACCAATCAGAACTAAGCATTTTATTCGTTTTATAACTTTAAATTTTTATACAGTATTTTACAAATAGTTTTTTTTTTTTTTTTTCGATATTTCAAGAAGTTAATTTATAGGAAAAAAATAATATAGCTATTTTTTTTATATGGCTAAAATTAAAATTAGGAAGCAATAAGACACACGTCCATTTTTATAATATTGCAACCCGGTTTTATTTTTTTCAATATTACCGATTAAATAACGTTCCCGATTCACGTTTTTTTATGTCAATTTATTCCCGAATGGTTATGAAAAACATTTTGCGTTATTTCAGTTATTAAACTCAGTATTTTATTTACTAAAATGATTAAATTAACATTGTTTACACGAACCGTATAACAGACGCCCGCCATTGTTCAACGACTGAAAATGACCGTTGGAGTTCTTGGAATGTTATTTCTTGGAATTAATAAAATCCAAAAGATAATTTTAAAAACTATGTAACTCGGAAGTATCTTAAAAAGTTGCTTTTAAGATAGAATACTTCGCTACTACGCAGTTGCGTAGTTTTCGATAAGAATACTTCTTTGAAATCAAAAGTATTTTTAAAACCTTAATTTTTTTTTTTTTAACAGCGTAGTATTTAAAAAAAATCATTAAAAATGGCTTATTAATTATCTTTCCAAGAGATACTGCTTGTGCCTTTTAGGTCGAATATTTAGCCTGTCTGCTGGATTTGGCCTCCTGGTGTTTTTTGGAACGAAAATATAGCCTCCTGACTTTAGATTGAACCGTTTCAGATTAGGACTCTGGAAGGTGGTTGTTGTAAAAAGTAATGGTAATGATGGAAAAGAATTTATAATTTACTTTCCAGGAGCATGGTGGTTTTTTTTTTTTTTTTTTTATATATTCAAAAATAGAGCCTACCAGATTGGATTTGGCCGGTTGTTGCTTTTTTGAACGAAAATAAAACTCCTCAGCTTTGGATTGATTATGCAAGTATTGTAAAGCAACTTTCGAATTTCTATGTAGTGTCCCAAAAAAATTCTCCATCGTTGTTGGTTTGTTATAAGTCCTTTCTCTTTGCAGTGACTTTGTAACGTCACAACTTTTTTTTTTTTTTTTTTTTTTTTGTTTAAAAAAACTTTCATCGTTGACTTTCCAAAAATTTTCACTGATTCATGTAGGCCGAAAATGGAGCCTACCTGATTAAAATAAGCTTCTTTTTGCTATTTCAAGCTCGAAAAAGCCTAACCTAAGCTCTATTTAAGTCATTTTTCGATTTACAATGACTTTGAAACAATTTAGGCTACTTAAAATGTTCTTTTGATTCGTGAAAAAGAATAATGTTTTTTAATTTCCCACTATCATGCCGGTGCATTTTTCGGAAAAAACGAGCGTAACGGTGCTTGTTTCGATGAAGTGGACCGTTCCTTAGGATTAAGGTTGTTTTTAATTAGATACACTTTCAAACGACCCGTTAGTAGGTATTTTTATAAATTGTTCCTTGTTTTTAATTAACGGTTTGAAATTTACTTCATATTTGAGAAACGAATTCTTAGTGTAAACATAAGGCTGAGCGATAACTTAAGTATCGCTGCTGTAAATTCTGCGAAATAAGATCTTTCATATATTGAGAAATTCATATACAGCTGGAAAAAATTGATGCTTCTGCGTTCTCCTTTTCCATGGACACTTGATTTGATCTTTGAATTTCGGAGTTGTGGTCGGGCTTAGTTTCTTTACACTGTAGAATAATTCTGCGTTATAATTTTGCCATATTCTCGCCGTAAAATAATAATTTATAGTCCAATGAAAAGTAATTTGTCGAAATAAATATAATAAATAAATAAGTAAATTAAAATAATATGAAATTATAATAACCCAAATTTAAAGGAAAATTCGTTTGACGTTTCTCCGTAAAATGAAATTGAATCCATTCCTTCTACCCCCACCGTTTCGCAAAAAAAAAAAAAAAAAAAAAAAAAAAAAAAAAAAAAAAAAGATACATAAGTAATTGAAAAAGATAAAGTTTTGTCAAGAGAATTTATAATAAAGATATTTGATATGTAATCTTTCAAGTCAGAATGAAAAATTGACCAAAGATTTAAACGCTGCGCATCGAAAGACGGATAATCTGCGCTTGCTCGGGAAATGTTTTCGAAAGAAGTGTCGAAATTTATTTACTAAACGGCGGTAGTGTATCGGTTACTGGTAAGTAGCACGATCTCACTTACTACCATAATGTAGTTAACTTTGGTGTAACTTCCTTTTAATCCTTTTGCCGAAACTCTTTGTAAGAAGATTTAAATGTAAAGGCATAAGATAATGAAAATGATTCCATACTTATAAAATTAAACTGACGAACTCAAAATTATCCTTTGGTGAATAATTATGGAGTAAATGAGATGATGTAACCGATATAACATTATTGAGGTTAATTCTCCAAATAATTTAATTCAATTTTTAAAAAATAAAATAATTTATTCGCTGCATAATAATAATAGCAATAGTAATTTTGCTATCTAAAAAAAAAAAATTCGTAAAAGCAAAAAGCTTGCCGTATATAAATTAAACTCTTTTTGCATCCTTAAAAAAGCGATTTATTTTTCCAGTATTTTCAGAAGTAATGAAGATGCGACGGAGCATGAAAACATCAGAGGTTCCATTTCCTCCCCGTTCCCATTGCATATCTCCCACCTATAAGAATTTTCATCTTTTCCTTCAAATTCTTTTTTTTTTTTTTTTTTTTTTTTTTTTTTTTTTTGCCGTCTGCGTCTCCCTTTTTCGTAAACGTCACATGTACTCCAAAGAAAGAGGAAAAAATAAGATTAATCGCATTTAATCGATCAACGAAATCGAAGAGGGAATTCGTGTAAAAACACCTTAACACTTTTTTCCACCGTTTCTTTTTGCGGGAAAATTCTTGAAGAAAAACGATTTTTTTTTGTTTGACTCTCAAAAGTAGAAATTAAGTCAAAAAATACAGCATTTTAAGTATAAGGAATTCGGTTGAAATGATGGTAGATTATTGTTTTGATCCTTGGTTTTTTTTTGGTATTATTTTTCGCAATATTATCTTATTGCGATTGGTATTTATGGATGATTTTTTTTTTTTGATTGGAAAAAATTAAAAGGGAAGATTTTCTTTGAAAATTTTTTTGTAGTTTTTTTTTAGGCATAGTCATTATAAAAAATATCGTCAACTTTTTTTATTGTTTAATTTTGTATTTTTATTCAATTTTGTATCTTTTTGTTCGTTTATTTACTTATTTATTCATTTATTTATTTACCAACGCATCACAGTTAAAGGCGATAAATATTCAAGAATACTTGCAACGGAAACCTGGAAATTATGTTTTCGGCAAGTCTCCTTTTTCAGAACTTTTACTCTGTTGATAGTTTTATAAGTTCGGTCAAGCAAAGTTTAAGTTATCAATAATTAATTAATTATTTACATTAAATTAATTAATCCCACTATTAAAGCAATTGGTACTCTGTTTGTTTTAAGAGGAGGCTTTACGGGCTGTTTTCTCTAATACTTGATTTACGATGAAAAAATCCCTAATACTTGATTTACGATGACAAAATCCAAATTTTAGGCATCTAACGAACTTCTCTGGTATATTTTGGAATTTTCGGTGCAAGTTTCAACTTGTCTGAAATGTAAGGGCGGTGGCGGGAAAATAATTTCAAAAAAATATTGCGGTCGAAAAACTTTGAATTTGTTTTCCTGGTTTTTGTTTGCTTGGAACAAGTTGAAACTTGTACCAGAAATACAAAAAAAATCAAAGGAGGTCGTTAGATACCTAAAATTTGATTTTCCCCCCCGGTAAATAGAGTGTTTGACAAGACAGCCATTCCTTCCTGTATTCCGTGAAGCCTCCTCTTAATAACATTTGATTTTTCTGAAATTGAAACCACGATAACTTATTTTCTGCATCTTAATTCTAGTAGTGAAAAAGAGTGTTTAAGTGTTAATTTCCCTCAATTTTAAGTGGGGCATTCAGAGACAGAGATAGAGATAGAAAGAGAGATTTTCACTGATACAATGAAAAATTTATTAATGAACACTTGAAAATTGACAGAGCTACTTTTAAATTTTAGACTATTAAATTTCGGCTTCAGAAGTCATTATTGGCAAGTATTTTTAATATAAATGGGAAGTATTAAAAGGCAATTTTGGTAAGTAAAAAATTGAAAGTGTCAGTATAATAATATGATTTTGCCAGTAAAAAATTAATATTTAAACAGTAAAATAATTATTATTTGGAAGTAAAATCTTTTTTCGGCAAGTAAATGCCAACAGAAGTCATTGAAAAAAGATGAAAAAACTTACCTAATCTACGATCAAGGCGCTCACCTCAGGCCCTGCACATTTAAAAAATTGGGGCCTATTTTTATTATTATATACATTCTGGAAGTTCCATCGTTTTTGCTAAGTAATTAAACGGCCTGATCACAAAAGCAAACTTTATATATATAATATATAAAAAAATTAACAATAGCAGGTCAGTAATTTCAGTATTCCTGTTGCTTTTTACTCATGAAAAACTAAAAAAATTGCCATTGTGTTAAATTAATAGTATATTGTTAACCTAGGGATGAAATCGAATTTTTACCTCAACAAAAATTTTTTTCAGTAGTTTTACTTCCCATTCGATACTTACCGTTTAAATAAAATACTGCCACTTTCATTTTTTTACTGCCCAAAAAATATAAAATACTTGCCGATTAAAAAGTCCCCGTAAGAAATAAAGTAGAAAAGTATGGGTTTTTTTAAAAACCAGTTTAACATTTTAATTCAAATTTTCCTGTGTTTGTACCTGTACCTGCTTTATACCTATACCTGTAACTATCTTCAATTTAGATATCCTGAACAGAAATAAAAAAAAATGACTATCCCCAATATTTAATCCTATAAGCTAATTATAGGATATATGGGGTCAAAGGTTGGTTTGGCATCGGGTCTGAAAGGCAATGCCTTTCATCCCGCTATCCGTATGAGTCATTACCGACAATCCCTACTTCCACGTCCACGTCGTGGTCCCCGGAAATACATGGCGCATAGTGGGTATGCGTTATGTAGCCAACGGAAGAGGGCAATCAGGAGGTGGGCTAGCTAGGATAGCCGTAAGGGGGCAGCCCCCCCGTCCAGCTAGGGTTGCTGTGGGCTAACAACCGGCACAACCCGAAACTATGATTTGTTACGATACGCTATAAGAATAAAACCGGACGGACTCAACTAAGACGACTTAGGCAAAGGAATGGTCAACTGAAAATTGGAACCCTCAACACACGGAGCCTGTATAAGCCGGGGGGCCTGGCTAACCTCATATCCGTGCTGCAGAGGTATGGCATCCAGATCGCGGCATTACAGGAGACGCGATTGGTAGGGGCGGACCATCTGTCATCTGGCGGTTTCACCTTTTGGAGTTGTCATCCCACCAGACACAACTTTGGAGTCGGTTTCGCTGTGGCGGAGGAGTTGCTGCAGAATGTGATCGACTTTCAAGCCGTTAACGAACGGATGTGCGTGTTACGCGTCAGGGGGCGATGGTTCAACCTTACTTTCATTAACATCCATGCACCAACAGAGGAGAAAAGTGACGCTGTGAAGGACGAGTTTTATGAGTCACTAGACACGATTTATGATCGCTGCCCGCCCGATGATGTAAAAATCGTTCTTGGGGACTGTAATGCCAAGATAGGTCGAGAGGAGGGACTGCTCCCTTTCATAGGTTGTCACAGCTTGCATCAGGAATCTAACGACAACGGCCTACGAATTGCAAATTTTGCCGCGTCGAGAAACATGTCGGTAAAATCTACCATGTTCCCCCACCGTGACATTCACAAGGGACCTGGAGATCGCCGGACGGTAAAACTATCAATCAGATTGATCATATATTGATAGACCGTCGACATGGAAGTATGGTGCAGGATGTGCGATCATGGAGGGGTGCTGATACGGACTCAGACCATATGTTGGTATCTTGCAATATGGCAATGCGTATCTCAAGCAAAGTGGAGAGGCGGCGTCAAATAATACGGCGTTTTGATACCCAGAAGCTCGAAAAAGAGGAAGTTGTCACCAGATTCCAACTCGAACTACGGAATCGTTTCGACGCCCTGGACTTAGATACGAGAGATACCAACACGTGCTGGGAGAAAGTAAGGGATGTCACGAAAGACACTGCAGCAGAAGTACTCGGACACCAGAAACTGCGTCGAGCTAAACAATGGTTCGACGAGGACTGCGAGAGGGCAGTAGAGAAACGCGCTAAAGCGAGGCTACTAGCCCTACAGAACGCCGAATGTTGGATTCAGCAGTTAGGGTACGAGATTCAGCAACGAATTACCCGAAATCTGCTTAAGGCGAAGAAAAAGCGGTATGAAAGGAGCCTGGTGGAGGAACTTGAGGCCGAAAGTACGGCAAAAAACAGCCGAAAGTTTTTTCAGCGAGTGAAAAACTTCAGGAGAGGGTTCCAGCCCAGCACGGGGATCATAAGATCCTCGAACGGAAAAACTTTACCGACCCGCATCGAATACTTGAACGTTGGAAGGAGTATTTCGAAGAACTGTTAAACGTCCCTCTACCTGCTAACCCTCTGCCCCCTGTACAGCCAATAGACGGCCCAGCTGAAGATCCTCCCATTTCCCTTCAGGAAGTGAAGGACGCTGTAGGGAAGCTTAAGCAGAAGAAGGCAAGTGGAGCGGATGAAATCCCCGGAGAACTGTGGATGCATGGAGGGGAGGCGACCTGCGAAATGCTACACAAACTTCTTTCGAAAATATGGGAGGCCGAAGAACTGCCCGACCAATGGAAGGAGGCTCTGATCATCCCTCTTCATAAAAAAGGGGATCGAAAGGAGTGTGCGAACTACCGAGGCATCTCGTTGCTCTGTACAGCATACAAGGTGTTATCGAGTATTCTTCTGCAGCGCATTTTACCACTGGCCGAAGAAGTCATTGGGGAACATCAGTGTGGCTTTAGGCCGAACCGCAGCACAATCGACCAGATCTTCACGTTACGGCAAATTTTGGAAAAGAAGCGCGAGCATGACAGCGAGGTCCATAATTTGTTCGTCGACTTCAAGAAAGCTTACGATAGATACACAGGGAAGGCCTTTTTAACGTCATGGCCGAATTTGGGTTTTCGAGGAAGGTAATACGGATGACGGCGGTTGTCTAAGCGGGGTGAGGTCTAGGGTCGTTTCGAAAGGGTTTTTAAGTGATGCGTTCGATGTTAACACCGGACTTAGGCAAGGCGATGGGCTTTCACCCGTCCTTTTCAACCTAGTCTAGAGAAAGTCGTACGGTGCCTGGAGAACGTTCCTGGGGGAGTAAACGTAGGCGGACTCATTAAAGACCTGGATTATGCCGACGACATCGATTTATTAGGGGAAACCCGTGACGATGTTCGAAGGTTATGTGGAGAGTTGCTAATTACTGCTCGTAGGGTTGGGCTCGAAGCGAATGAGGGGAAAACTGAGTACCTTGTTATGGTCAATGAGAAAGACAGGCAGAGACGACACGATGAACCTCTGGAGGTAGGAAACCTTGGATTTAAGA
This sequence comes from Liposcelis bostrychophila, assembly GCA_037577465.1. Classification (NCBI taxonomy): domain Eukaryota; kingdom Metazoa; phylum Arthropoda; class Insecta; order Psocodea; family Liposcelididae; genus Liposcelis; species Liposcelis bostrychophila. The sequence goes on from CM075215.1 coordinate 5,636,656, forward strand.
ACGTTACCGAATTTCGGTATCTAGGGTCCTATGTCACCAGCGACAATGACATTAATTTTGAGGTCGCAGCGAGGATTCAGAGTGGCAATCGTTGCCTTTTCGCGCTAGGCCATCTCCTTCGTAGTAGAGTTTTATCTAGACGAGCGAAACTCCGCATTTATAATGCCATAATCCGCCCTGTAGTCACGTACGGCTGTGACACTTGGAGCCTTACCGTCCGCGCTCAAGAGAGGTTGCTGGTATTCGAAAATAAGGTCTTACGCCGAATTCTAGGCCCTAGAAGGGATCCAACTACTGGCAGGGTGCGCATGCGTTCAAATGACGAGATCCGAAGGCTCACTGGGCAACCATTAATCACTAGTGTGATTAAGTCCCGAAGGCTCAAGTGGGCGGGACATGTCGCTCGCGCACCTCCGTCAAGATATATCCGGCAGGTCCTGGAGGGCAGACCAACGAGTCCCAGACCTCAAGGTAGACCACGGATCAGGTGGGAAGATAACGTGGCGGCAGATGCGAGAAGGTTGGGAGTGCCCGACTGGCGAGATGCCTGCCAGGAGAGGCCTGATTGGAAGAAAGTTTATAGCGCGGCGATAGGGCTCCAGGCCCTGTAAAAGCCATATGTGTGTGTGTGTGTGTGTGTGTGTATAAGCTAATTATTTCATTTTATTTTTATTTCTTTTTTATTCCTTTAGGCCTATTTATATATTTATTTATTTGTTTCTTATATTTCGTGATACTTAATTTCGTGTACGATTTATTTATTTTTTGCGCTTAGGTTTTTTAACTAGCAGGATAAAGAACCTTGTAAATGCCATTAAATACCCATCACAGAAAGCCATCATTCCGTCGAACGTAAAACCATCTTGCTCTGAGTTAAAGGTCCTTATCAATAAAAAATTATTGCCTCGAGATTGATTAACTTTTTGAACGTTTTGGCGCCAATAATTAATTTTATTTCATTACACAATTCTTCCATCAAAGTTTCCTTCGAAATCACATCTACAATTTTTTTCCATGACTAATAGTTTCCGGGATTGCATTTGAAAAGTAAAAAGGGAGTCAGTAGGCAACTCAATATTATTTAATAATAAAAAAAAATGAATTGAGTATATAGAGTTATAAAAGCAGACATTTATTGCAGAATAGTATAATGCATAATAAATGAATGCGAAGTTGCGTGCCACAATTAGCGGCATCATTTTGGCGCCTTTAGTAATGGTTTACCGAGTCCCGATGCCTACAAGTAGAAGACCTCCGAGTGTAAGTGTTTGCGGTGGGACATAAACGGTGTGAGACAGCGTCGCGCCCGCTCGATCCGACTCTGCTTTTTTGAAATCAATAATCCGCGGAGACGGCGCATTATCGCGAAAAGTGCCCGGGTACATCGACGAGGGGCGTGTGAGTGTGTAAACGACGTATTTTATTATCGGGCCTAAATTACAACACGTTTTTTTTTTTTAATTTCTAAAAAAAAAAATTATAACAATTTTAATTTTATTTAAAAAAAATAACAATAAAAGTGTACGAGAGAAAGGTTTGAAAAAAAGTGATTAAAAAATGGGGAGACGAAAGTAATGGATATCATGTGAAAAAAAAAAAAACGAGTAAAGGGATCCATTTTTGAGGGAATAAAATTCGTGACGCGCAACTCCTCGACTCTAAAATCGTGATAAATTGATTCTGATACGAAAGAGCTTACATATCCGAGAACATGGAAAAAGATGATCCGTGAATAAGGGAATGCGATCGAATTTCCCGATGCCTTTGACCATTCGTTTCCGATCGCTACACGATGGGTTTCGGTGGATAGAAACGAAAAGGACAACGCGTCCATGTGCGTAGCGGCGATTTTAAGTGCGTGGATACCGTGTGTGTGATTGAGTGTGTGTTCCGTATACATGGGTCGATCCGGAGTGCGTGTTTTCCGAACATTTCCGACGATGACTTCCGCCTCGAATTCGACCTCGGCCGTTAAACGTCACTCGATCAAAAACACATTCGTAATATTCGGAATGTTTCTCATATTCCTTCCGTTTTCTATGGAACAGGACGAGGACATACCCCATAACGAGTGAGTACTTTCCCATGTATATATGCCATGCCGCACCCCCTTTCTTCCTCTAGAAGAAAAAAAAAAAAATTCCACGCGCTTCTAATTAATCGAAAGGATGGCCGGATAGGGACGAGGTTGATGTACGCGCCGCGTAGGCCACGTGACCCGACGTCTTCTCCGCAGTGTGTAAAGATATCGAGGGTGGAAAACGATTGGAAAATTCTGAAATTTTATTAAGACGTTTGGGAAAGAGGTTACCGTTGCCGAGAAATAATATTAATTTAATATGACCCCATTATTGTAATGGTATAACCGAATGGAGGGTAGGGAGGGGTGTTGGGGAGGGGCTGGAAAATGGAATTAAAACGAAAACTACTTAAAGCTGTTTCCCAACGTGCTAAATAATTTTTAGTTTTTCGAAAAAAGAAAATAAAGTCGATTTTCTTCTTATCCGATTTTGATTACAAAAAGAAAAGAATTATTAGAGTTGTATCTCCCCATGCAATCAACTCATCAATATTAAATGATATCAATTTACTTAGTATGTAAAGTTGCAGTTCAAATTAAAAGAATTTTTTAATGCGTAAGATATTGCAAGAGGGAAATCATTTACTTTAATGCTCTATGTTTTTTCTCTTTTCTCCCCCAGAGATCAGATTATCTGTCTTCTTTAATAAATTAATTCATTTAGGAGAAAATCGCGTCTAAATGGCTATACATAAGTCAAGAAGGCGGACTTGAAATAATAAGGATGACAAGACCTTTTTTTGTATAGCTTTTAAGATAACCCGTTGCCCTTCTTTTGATTTTGTCCTTTCGTAAAAACATAGAATGCTGCTGCAGCATTTTGAAAATTAAAGGAGAAAACATTTTTAGCAACCGTCTCAAAAACATTATAGCTGCTGCTTCAGTTGAATTCTCTATCATTTTTACGTGAATCATGAGCATTTTGTAATTTGATTTTTGGTCACTACTTAATTGCTACTGATAAAAAAAAGGAAAAGTAGAGATACCGATGGGGCGGATGGCCTTAACGAAGAGGACGTGAAAGCAACTATGAAAACATCTGGCGCATGATCAAAAATCTTTTCGAAGCCAAAAATGATTTGCTAAAGTGGAGTGAAATAGCGTTCTTAGGAGAGCATAAAAGGCGTAATATGGCGGGCGTTTGAGGGAAGTGAAACTGGAACTTATTTACACTTATTAGTCTATAGTGTAGAAATGATGTTAGTTTTTCAAACAAATACGTACTACATCCAAAAAATGATGCTTTAGGTCAATGCAAAAATGCTTTCCGACAAAGTACTTTTTTAAAACCTAGGTCTCTACATTGGAAATGTTTTGTGCCAAGACTCGTCATTGCTTGTCACAAAGCATAATTGCTAGACTCGGCCCCATTATGCTTTGGGACAAGCACTCACGAGTATTGTTGCAAGAAACATCGCTTGTATTGCGAACGAGGCATATTCATATTTTTGGGTGTGTTGCGCTGAATGCATTGCCTTAGATGAACAACTGACATATTAAGGTAATGTCATGTCATGACGTTTTTGGCCAGCCTGTGCTACAATCTTGTAAAGAAGCAGCGATAAGAAATAGGATACCTCTTTACACAGAAC